>JAAAWM010011113.1:0-62389 GCA_036873465.1 Thinopyrum obtusiflorum
TCTGTGTTATGTTTGACGTAAGTAGGTGTTCAGGACCTCTTCTTGGTCATTGCCAGATGACGCTCGTTCCATTGCTTCTCTTCTCGCTCTCATTTGCGCAAGTTAGCCACCATATATGTTTTTTGCCGCTGCAGCTCCACCTCTTTGCACCTCTTGTCCTACAAGCTTAAATAGACTTGATCTCGCGGGTGTGAGATTGCTGAGTCCCCGTGACTCACAGATACTTCCAACACCAGTTGCAGGTGCCGACGATGCCAGTGCAGACGATGGCGTCGATCTCAAGTGGGAGTTCGACGAGGAACGTGGTCGTTACTATGTGTCTTTTCCTGATGATCAGTAGTGGAGCCCAGTTGGGACGATCGGGGATCTAGCATTTGGGGTTGTCTTATTTTCATCTGGATTTTGACCGTAGTCGGTCTATATGTTTGTATTTTGGATGCTGTATGATGATATTTATGTATTGTGTGAAGTGGCGATTGTAAGCCAACTCTTTATCCCATTCTTGTTCATTACATGGGATTGTGTGAAGATGACCCTTCTTGCGACAAAACCACTATGCGGTTATGCCTCTAAATCGTGCCTCGACACGTGGGAGATATAGCCGCATCGTGGGCGTTACAAGTTGGGGGGGGGGGGGGGGGGGGGGGGGGGGGGGGGGGGGGGGGGGGGGGGGGGGGGGGGGGGGGGGGGGGGGGGGGGGGGGGGGGGGGGGGGGGGGGGGGGGGGGGGGGGGGGGGGGGGGGGGGGGGGGGGGGGGGGGGGGGGGGGGGGGGGGGGGGGGGGGGGGGGGGGGGGGGGGGGGGGGGGGGGGGGGGGGGGGGGGGGGGGGGGGGGGGGGGGGGGGGGGGGGGGGGGGGGGGGGGGGGGGGGGGGGGGGGGGGGGGGGGGGGGGGGGGGGGGGGGGGGGGGGGGGGGGGGGGGGGGGGGGGGGGGGGGGGGGGGGGGGGGGGGGGGGGGGGGGGGGGGGGGGGGGGGGGGGGGGGGGGGGGGGGGGGGGGGGGGGGGGGGGGGGGGGGGGGGGGGGGGGGGGGGGGGGGGGGGGGGGGGGGGGGGGGGGGGGGGGGGGGGGGGGGGGGGGGGGGGGGGGGGGGGGGGGGGGGGGGGGGGGGGGGGGGGGGGGGGGGGGGGGGGGGGGGGGGGGGGGGGGGGGGGGGGGGGGGGGGGGGGGGGGGGGGGGGGGGGGGGGGGGGGGGGGGGGGGGGGGGGGGGGGGGGGGGGGGGGGGGGGGGGGGGGGGGGGGGGGGGGGGGGGGGGGGGGGGGGGGGGGGGGGGGGGGGGGGGGGGGGGGGGGGGGGGGGGGGGGGGGGGGGGGGGGGGGGGGGGGGGGGGGGGGGGGGGGGGGGGGGGGGGGGGGGGGGGGGGGGGGGGGGGGGGGGGGGGGGGGGGGGGGGGGGGGGGGGGGGGGGGGGGGGGGGGGGGGGGGGGGGGGGGGGGGGGGGGGGGGGGGGGGGGGGGGGGGGGGGGGGGGGGGGGGGGGGGGGGGGGGGGGGGGGGGGGGGGGGGGGGGGGGGGGGGGGGGGGGGGGGGGGGGGGGGGGGGGGGGGGGGGGGGGGGGGGGGGGGGGGGGGGGGGGGGGGGGGGGGGGGGGGGGGGGGGGGGGGGGGGGGGGGGGGGGGGGGGGGGGGGGGGGGGGGGGGGGGGGGGGGGGGGGGGGGGGGGGGGGGGGGGGGGGGGGGGGGGGGGGGGGGGGGGGGGGGGGGGGGGGGGGGGGGGGGGGGGGGGGGGGGGGGGGGGGGGGGGGGGGGGGGGGGGGGGGGGGGGGGGGGGGGGGGGGGGGGGGGGGGGGGGGGGGGGGGGGGGGGGGGGGGGGGGGGGGGGGGGGGGGGGGGGGGGGGGGGGGGGGGGGGGGGGGGGGGGGGGGGGGGGGGGGGGGGGGGGGGGGGGGGGGGGGGGGGGGGGGGGGGGGGGGGGGGGGGGGGGGGGGGGGGGGGGGGGGGGGGGGGGGGGGGGGGGGGGGGGGGGGGGGGGGGGGGGGGGGGGGGGGGGGGGGGGGGGGGGGGGGGGGGGGGGGGGGGGGGGGGGGGGGGGGGGGGGGGGGGGGGGGGGGGGGGGGGGGGGGGGGGGGGGGGGGGGGGGGGGGGGGGGGGGGGGGGGGGGGGGGGGGGGGGGGGGGGGGGGGGGGGGGGGGGGGGGGGGGGGGGGGGGGGGGGGGGGGGGGGGGGGGGGGGGGGGGGGGGGGGGGGGGGGGGGGGGGGGGGGGGGGGGGGGGGGGGGGGGGGGGGGGGGGGGGGGGGGGGGGGGGGGGGGGGGGGGGGGGGGGGGGGGGGGGGGGGGGGGGGGGGGGGGGGGGGGGGGGGGGGGGGGGGGGGGGGGGGGGGGGGGGGGGGGGGGGGGGGGGGGGGGGGGGGGGGGGGGGGGGGGGGGGGGGGGGGGGGGGGGGGGGGGGGGGGGGGGGGGGGGGGGGGGGGGGGGGGGGGGGGGGGGGGGGGGGGGGGGGGGGGGGGGGGGGGGGGGGGGGGGGGGGGGGGGGGGGGGGGGGGGGGGGGGGGGGGGGGGGGGGGGGGGGGGGGGGGGGGGGGGGGGGGGGGGGGGGGGGGGGGGGGGGGGGGGGGGGGGGGGGGGGGGGGGGGGGGGGGGGGGGGGGGGGGGGGGGGGGGGGGGGGGGGGGGGGGGGGGGGGGGGGGGGGGGGGGGGGGGGGGGGGGGGGGGGGGGGGGGGGGGGGGGGGGGGGGGGGGGGGGGGGGGGGGGGGGGGGGGGGGGGGGGGGGGGGGGGGGGGGGGGGGGGGGGGGGGGGGGGGGGGGGGGGGGGGGGGGGGGGGGGGGGGGGGGGGGGGGGGGGGGGGGGGGGGGGGGGGGGGGGGGGGGGGGGGGGGGGGGGGGGGGGGGGGGGGGGGGGGGGGGGGGGGGGGGGGGGGGGGGGGGGGGGGGGGGGGGGGGGGGGGGGGGGGGGGGGGGGGGGGGGGGGGGGGGGGGGGGGGGGGGGGGGGGGGGGGGGGGGGGGGGGGGGGGGGGGGGGGGGGGGGGGGGGGGGGGGGGGGGGGGGGGGGGGGGGGGGGGGGGGGGGGGGGGGGGGGGGGGGGGGGGGGGGGGGGGGGGGGGGGGGGGGGGGGGGGGGGGGGGGGGGGGGGGGGGGGGGGGGGGGGGGGGGGGGGGGGGGGGGGGGGGGGGGGGGGGGGGGGGGGGGGGGGGGGGGGGGGGGGGGGGGGGGGGGGGGGGGGGGGGGGGGGGGGGGGGGGGGGGGGGGGGGGGGGGGGGGGGGGGGGGGGGGGGGGGGGGGGGGGGGGGGGGGGGGGGGGGGGGGGGGGGGGGGGGGGGGGGGGGGGGGGGGGGGGGGGGGGGGGGGGGGGGGGGGGGGGGGGGGGGGGGGGGGGGGGGGGGGGGGGGGGGGGGGGGGGGGGGGGGGGGGGGGGGGGGGGGGGGGGGGGGGGGGGGGGGGGGGGGGGGGGGGGGGGGGGGGGGGGGGGGGGGGGGGGGGGGGGGGGGGGGGGGGGGGGGGGGGGGGGGGGGGGGGGGGGGGGGGGGGGGGGGGGGGGGGGGGGGGGGGGGGGGGGGGGGGGGGGGGGGGGGGGGGGGGGGGGGGGGGGGGGGGGGGGGGGGGGGGGGGGGGGGGGGGGGGGGGGGGGGGGGGGGGGGGGGGGGGGGGGGGGGGGGGGGGGGGGGGGGGGGGGGGGGGGGGGGGGGGGGGGGGGGGGGGGGGGGGGGGGGGGGGGGGGGGGGGGGGGGGGGGGGGGGGGGGGGGGGGGGGGGGGGGGGGGGGGGGGGGGGGGGGGGGGGGGGGGGGGGGGGGGGGGGGGGGGGGGGGGGGGGGGGGGGGGGGGGGGGGGGGGGGGGGGGGGGGGGGGGGGGGGGGGGGGGGGGGGGGGGGGGGGGGGGGGGGGGGGGGGGGGGGGGGGGGGGGGGGGGGGGGGGGGGGGGGGGGGGGGGGGGGGGGGGGGGGGGGGGGGGGGGGGGGGGGGGGGGGGGGGGGGGGGGGGGGGGGGGGGGGGGGGGGGGGGGGGGGGGGGGGGGGGGGGGGGGGGGGGGGGGGGGGGGGGGAATATCATTCATACATCATCCAAAATACAAACATATAGACCGACTACGGTCAACATCCAGATGAAAATAAGACAACCCCAAATGCTAGATCCCCGATCGTCCCAACTGGGCTCCACTACTGATCATCAGGAAAAGACACATAATAACGACCACGTTCCTCGTCGAACTCCCACTTGAGATCGACGCCATCGTCTGCACTGGCATCGTCGGCACCTGCAACTGGTGTTGGAAGTATCTGTGAGTCACGGGGACTCAGCAATCTCACACCCGCGAGATCAAGACTATTTAAGTTTAAAGGGGGAATGGTGCAAAGAGGTGGAGCTGCAGCGGCAAAAACATATTTGGTGGCTAACTTGCGCATATGAGAGCGAGAAGAGAAGCAAAGGAACGGACGTCATCTAGCAATGACCAAGAAGAGGTCCTGAACGCCTACTTACGTCATACATAACACAGACCGTGTTCACTTCCCGGACTCCGCCGAGAAGAGACCATCACGGCTACACACGCACTTGGTGTATTTTAATTGGGTCAAGTGACAAGTTATCCACAACCGGACATTCACAAATTCCCATCTGCCTCATAACCGCGGGCACGGCTTTCGAAAGATAATACCCTGCAGGGGTGTTCCAACTTAGCCCATCATAAGCTCTCACGGTCAACGAAGGATAAACCTTCTCCCGGAAAGACCCGATCAGTCTCGGAATCCCGGTTAACAAGACATCTCGACAATGGTAAAACAAGACCAGCAAAGCCTCCCGAATGTGCCGACAAATCCCGATAGGAGCTGCACATATCTCGTTCTCAGGGCACACCGGATTGTCCAAGCTTCCGATAGGCCAGACCAGAGTTGCCCCTGGTGGCCACCGGCGGCTGACAGTTTGGACCAATACTCAGAGGAGCACTGGCCCGGGGGTTTAAAATAAAGATGACCCTCGGGCTCTAGAAAACCCGGGGGAAAAAGGTATAGGTCGCAAATGGTAAAACCAAGGTTGGGCCTTGCTGGAGGAGTTTTATTCAAGGCGAACTGTCGAGGGGGTCCCATAAATCACCCGACCGCGTAAGGAACGCAAACTCAAGGAACATAATCCCGGTATAACAGTAACTAGGGCGGCAAGAGTGGAACAAAACACCAGACATAAGGCCGAGCCTTCCACCCTTAACCAAAATATATAGATGCATTAATTAAATAAGAGATATTGTGATATCCCAACATGTCCATGTTCCGATATGGAACAACTTCAACTTCACCTGCAACTAGCAACGCTATAAGAGGGGCTGAGCAAAAGCGGTAACATAGCCAAACAACGGTTTGCTAGGAAAGGATGGTTAGGGGCTGACATGGCTGAAATAGGAGACATGATATAGCCAGTGATAGGTAGCGAGCATGGCAATAGAGCGAACAACTAGCATAGCAAAGATAGAAGTGATTTCGAGGGGTGGTCATCTTGCCTGCAAGATTCTCAGAGTTGTCGAAAGCTTGATCCTCGTAAGCGTACTCGACAGGTTCCTCGTTCACGAACTCGTCTCCCGGCTCTACCCAAGACAAGAACACAAACAAACGGACCCACAATCAACAACGAGAAATGCACAAGCAACATGATGCAAGACATGTATGATATGCAAGATATGATATGCGATGCGTATGCGTGCTCCGGAAGGAAAATGATGAACATGGCAGTAACTTGGCAAACCAAGCATGCCACTGGAAAGATGAGATGATTTCGGTCGAAATCGATATAAAGATCACCGGAATCGGATGCACGGTTTGCAAATGGCAAGCAAAACAAGAATGACACTAATCTGCGTTAAACAGCAAGATAGCACTTAAAATACCACAAGTAACAATGCTACAGCACCCCAACATAGCAACAAAGCACATGGCAGTAAGGGGGGGGGGGGGGGGGGGGGGGGGGGGGGGGGGGGGGGGGGGGGGGGGGGGGGGGGGGGGGGGGGGGGGGGGGGGGGGGGGGGGGGGGGGGGGGGGGGGGGGGGGGGGGGGGGGGGGGGGGGGGGGGGGGGGGGGGGGGGGGGGGGGGGGGGGGGGGGGGGGGGGGGGGGGGGGGGGGGGGGGGGGGGGGGGGGGGGGGGGGGGGGGGGGGGGGGGGGGGGGGGGGGGGGGGGGGGGGGGGGGGGGGGGGGGGGGGGGGGGGGGGGGGGGGGGGGGGGGGGGGGGGGGGGGGGGGGGGGGGGGGGGGGGGGGGGGGGGGGGGGGGGGGGGGGGGGGGGGGGGGGGGGGGGGGGGGGGGGGGGGGGGGGGGGGGGGGGGGGGGGGGGGGGGGGGGGGGGGGGGGGGGGGGGGGGGGGGGGGGGGGGGGGGGGGGGGGGGGGGGGGGGGGGGGGGGGGGGGGGGGGGGGGGGGGGGGGGGGGGGGGGGGGGGGGGGGGGGGGGGGGGGGGGGGGGGGGGGGGGGGGGGGGGGGGGGGGGGGGGGGGGGGGGGGGGGGGGGGGGGGGGGGGGGGGGGGGGGGGGGGGGGGGGGGGGGGGGGGGGGGGGGGGGGGGGGGGGGGGGGGGGGGGGGGGGGGGGGGGGGGGGGGGGGGGGGGGGGGGGGGGGGGGGGGGGGGGGGGGGGGGGGGGGGGGGGGGGGGGGGGGGGGGGGGGGGGGGGGGGGGGGGGGGGGGGGGGGGGGGGGGGGGGGGGGGGGGGGGGGGGGGGGGGGGGGGGGGGGGGGGGGGGGGGGGGGGGGGGGGGGGGGGGGGGGGGGGGGGGGGGGGGGGGGGGGGGGGGGGGGGGGGGGGGGGGGGGGGGGGGGGGGGGGGGGGGGGGGGGGGGGGGGGGGGGGGGGGGGGGGGGGGGGGGGGGGGGGGGGGGGGGGGGGGGGGGGGGGGGGGGGGGGGGGGGGGGGGGGGGGGGGGGGGGGGGGGGGGGGGGGGGGGGGGGGGGGGGGGGGGGGGGGGGGGGGGGGGGGGGGGGGGGGGGGGGGGGGGGGGGGGGGGGGGGGGGGGGGGGGGGGGGGGGGGGGGGGGGGGGGGGGGGGGGGGGGGGGGGGGGGGGGGGGGGGGGGGGGGGGGGGGGGGGGGGGGGGGGGGGGGGGGGGGGGGGGGGGGGGGGGGGGGGGGGGGGGGGGGGGGGGGGGGGGGGGGGGGGGGGGGGGGGGGGGGGGGGGGGGGGGGGGGGGGGGGGGGGGGGGGGGGGGGGGGGGGGGGGGGGGGGGGGGGGGGGGGGGGGGGGGGGGGGGGGGGGGGGGGGGGGGGGGGGGGGGGGGGGGGGGGGGGGGGGGGGGGGGGGGGGGGGGGGGGGGGGGGGGGGGGGGGGGGGGGGGGGGGGGGGGGGGGGGGGGGGGGGGGGGGGGGGGGGGGGGGGGGGGGGGGGGGGGGGGGGGGGGGGGGGGGGGGGGGGGGGGGGGGGGGGGGGGGGGGGGGGGGGGGGGGGGGGGGGGGGGGGGGGGGGGGGGGGGGGGGGGGGGGGGGGGGGGGGGGGGGGGGGGGGGGGGGGGGGGGGGGGGGGGGGGGGGGGGGGGGGGGGGGGGGGGGGGGGGGGGGGGGGGGGGGGGGGGGGGGGGGGGGGGGGGGGGGGGGGGGGGGGGGGGGGGGGGGGGGGGGGGGGGGGGGGGGGGGGGGGGGGGGGGGGGGGGGGGGGGGGGGGGGGGGGGGGGGGGGGGGGGGGGGGGGGGGGGGGGGGGGGGGGGGGGGGGGGGGGGGGGGGGGGGGGGGGGGGGGGGGGGGGGGGGGGGGGGGGGGGGGGGGGGGGGGGGGGGGGGGGGGGGGGGGGGGGGGGGGGGGGGGGGGGGGGGGGGGGGGGGGGGGGGGGGGGGGGGGGGGGGGGGGGGGGGGGGGGGGGGGGGGGGGGGGGGGGGGGGGGGGGGGGGGGGGGGGGGGGGGGGGGGGGGGGGGGGGGGGGGGATGGAGGTAAAACCCTACTTCCTGCTTGATTGGATTTGATGAGTATAGGGGTTACAAGAGTCGATCTACCTCGAGATCATAATGGCTAAAACCTAGATGTCTAGCCTATATGAATTCTGATGATCGCTACGGACTAAACCCTCCGGTTTATATATACACCGGAGGGGTACAGAGGCGGTTTACAAGGGAAGGAATCAATACATCTGGACACCAACCTTGCCCTCCACGCATCCAGGAGTCCTATCCGAACACGGGGAATAATCTTCCGTTCTATCTTCACGGCCCATCAGCCCGGCCCATGCTCGAATAGGCCAGACACCTGAGGACCCCGAATCCAGGTCTCCCTCACCTGGGCTTACAACAGAGTCTGGGTCGTACTACAACCCATGCCCTAATATGCTTCCTACTTGCCTTGCTTCCTAAGTAAGGAAACTACCTTCGGCATCATGGTAAGTACTGGCGACCTATACTTCTGGGCCATGAGTCAGCCCACCTATCGACTCATCTCCTGGGCCTTGAACTTGTCGTCTCAGCCTATCGTGGGGGGGGGGGGGGGGGGGGGGGGGGGGGGGGGGGGGGGGGGGGGGGGGGGGGGGGGGGGGGGGGGGGGGGGGGGGGGGGGGGGGGGGGGGGGGGGGGGGGGGGGGGGGGGGGGGGGGGGGGGGGGGGGGGGGGGGGGGGGGGGGGGGGGGGGGGGGGGGGGGGGGGGGGGGGGGGGGGGGGGGGGGGGGGGGGGGGGGGGGGGGGGGGGGGGGGGGGGGGGGGGGGGGGGGGGGGGGGGGGGGGGGGGGGGGGGGGGGGGGGGGGGGGGGGGGGGGGGGGGGGGGGGGGGGGGGGGGGGGGGGGGGGGGGGGGGGGGGGGGGGGGGGGGGGGGGGGGGGGGGGGGGGGGGGGGGGGGGGGGGGGGGGGGGGGGGGGGGGGGGGGGGGGGGGGGGGGGGGGGGGGGGGGGGGGGGGGGGGGGGGGGGGGGGGGGGGGGGGGGGGGGGGGGGGGGGGGGGGGGGGGGGGGGGGGGGGGGGGGGGGGGGGGGGGGGGGGGGGGGGGGGGGGGGGGGGGGGGGGGGGGGGGGGGGGGGGGGGGGGGGGGGGGGGGGGGGGGGGGGGGGGGGGGGGGGGGGGGGGGGGGGGGGGGGGGGGGGGGGGGGGGGGGGGGGGGGGGGGGGGGGGGGGGGGGGGGGGGGGGGGGGGGGGGGGGGGGGGGGGGGGGGGGGGGGGGGGGGGGGGGGGGGGGGGGGGGGGGGGGGGGGGGGGGGGGGGGGGGGGGGGGGGGGGGGGGGGGGGGGGGGGGGGGGGGGGGGGGGGGGGGGGGGGGGGGGGGGGGGGGGGGGGGGGGGGGGGGGGGGGGGGGGGGGGGGGGGGGGGGGGGGGGGGGGGGGGGGGGGGGGGGGGGGGGGGGGGGGGGGGGGGGGGGGGGGGGGGGGGGGGGGGGGGGGGGGGGGGGGGGGGGGGGGGGGGGGGGGGGGGGGGGGGGGGGGGGGGGGGGGGGGGGGGGGGGGGGGGGGGGGGGGGGGGGGGGGGGGGGGGGGGGGGGGGGGGGGGGGGGGGGGGGGGGGGGGGGGGGGGGGGGGGGGGGGGGGGGGGGGGGGGGGGGGGGGGGGGGGGGGGGGGGGGGGGGGGGGGGGGGGGGGGGGGGGGGGGGGGGGGGGGGGGGGGGGGGGGGGGGGGGGGGGGGGGGGGGGGGGGGGGGGGGGGGGGGGGGGGGGGGGGGGGGGGGGGGGGGGGGGGGGGGGGGGGGGGGGGGGGGGGGGGGGGGGGGGGGGGGGGGGGGGGGGGGGGGGGGGGGGGGGGGGGGGGGGGGGGGGGGGGGGGGGGGGGGGGGGGGGGGGGGGGGGGGGGGGGGGGGGGGGGGGGGGGGGGGGGGGGGGGGGGGGGGGGGGGGGGGGGGGGGGGGGGGGGGGGGGGGGGGGGGGGGGGGGGGGGGGGGGGGGGGGGGGGGGGGGGGGGGGGGGGGGGGGGGGGGGGGGGGGGGGGGGGGGGGGGGGGGGGGGGGGGGGGGGGGGGGGGGGGGGGGGGGGGGGGGGGGGGGGGGGGGGGGGGGGGGGGGGGGGGGGGGGGGGGGGGGGGGGGGGGGGGGGGGGGGGGGGGGGGGGGGGGGGGGGGGGGGGGGGGGGGGGGGGGGGGGGGGGGGGGGGGGGGGGGGGGGGGGGGGGGGGGGGGGGGGGGGGGGGGGGGGGGGGGGGGGGGGGGGGGGGGGGGGGGGGGGGGGGGGGGGGGGGGGGGGGGGGGGGGGGGGGGGGGGGGGGGGGGGGGGGGGGGGGGGGGGGGGGGGGGGGGGGGGGGGGGGGGGGGGGGGGGGGGGGGGGGGGGGGGGGGGGGGGGGGGGGGGGGGGGGGGGGGGGGGGGGGGGGGGGGGGGGGGGGGGGGGGGGGGGGGGGGGGGGGGGGGGGGGGGGGGGGGGGGGGGGGGGGGGGGGGGGGGGGGGGGGGGGGGGGGGGGGGGGGGGGGGGGGGGGGGGGGGGGGGGGGGGGGGGGGGGGGGGGGGGGGGGGGGGGGGGGGGGGGGGGGGGGGGGGGGGGGGGGGGGGGGGGGGGGGGGGGGGGGGGGGGGGGGGGGGGGGGGGGGGGGGGGGGGGGGGGGGGGGGGGGGGGGGGGGGGGGGGGGGGGGGGGGGGGGGGGGGGGGGGGGGGGGGGGGGGGGGGGGGGGGGGGGGGGGGGGGGGGGGGGGGGGGGGGGGGGGGGGGGGGGGGGGGGGGGGGGGGGGGGGGGGGGGGGGGGGGGGGGGGGGGGGGGGGGGGGGGGGGGGGGGGGGGGGGGGGGGGGGGGGGGGGGGGGGGGGGGGGGGGGGGGGGGGGGGGGGGGGGGGGGGGGGGGGGGGGGGGGGGGGGGGGGGGGGGGGGGGGGGGGGGGGGGGGGGGGGGGGGGGGGGGGGGGGGGGGGGGGGGGGGGGGGGGGGGGGGGGGGGGGGGGGGGGGGGGGGGGGGGGGGGGGGGGGGGGGGGGGGGGGGGGGGGGGGGGGGGGGGGGGGGGGGGGGGGGGGGGGGGGGGGGGGGGGGGGGGGGGGGGGGGGGGGGGGGGGGGGGGGGGGGGGGGGGGGGGGGGGGGGGGGGGGGGGGGGGGGGGGGGGGGGGGGGGGGGGGGGGGGGGGGGGGGGGGGGGGGGGGGGGGGGGGGGGGGGGGGGGGGGGGGGGGGGGGGGGGGGGGGGGGGGGGGGGGGGGGGGGGGGGGGGGGGGGGGGGGGGGGGGGGGGGGGGGGGGGGGGGGGGGGGGGGGGGGGGGGGGGGGGGGGGGGGGGGGGGGGGGGGGGGGGGGGGGGGGGGGGGGGGGGGGGGGGGGGGGGGGGGGGGGGGGGGGGGGGGGGGGGGGGGGGGGGGGGGGGGGGGGGGGGGGGGGGGGGGGGGGGGGGGGGGGGGGGGGGGGGGGGGGGGGGGGGGGGGGGGGGGGGGGGGGGGGGGGGGGGGGGGGGGGGGGGGGGGGGGGGGGGGGGGGGGGGGGGGGGGGGGGGGGGGGGGGGGGGGGGGGGGGGGGGGGGGGGGGGGGGGGGGGGGGGGGGGGGGGGGGGGGGGGGGGGGGGGGGGGGGGGGGGGGGGGGGGGGGGGGGGGGGGGGGGGGGGGGGGGGGGGGGGGGGGGGGGGGGGGGGGGGGGGGGGGGGGGGGGGGGGGGGGGGGGGGGGGGGGGGGGGGGGGGGGGGGGGGGGGGGGGGGGGGGGGGGGGGGGGGGGGGGGGGGGGGGGGGGGGGGGGGGGGGGGGGGGGGGGGGGGGGGGGGGGGGGGGGGGGGGGGGGGGGGGGGGGGGGGGGGGGGGGGGGGGGGGGGGGGGGGGGGGGGGGGGGGGGGGGGGGGGGGGGGGGGGGGGGGGGGGGGGGGGGGGGGGGGGGGGGGGGGGGGGGGGGGGGGGGGGGGGGGGGGGGGGGGGGGGGGGGGGGGGGGGGGGGGGGGGGGGGGGGGGGGGGGGGGGGGGGGGGGGGGGGGGGGGGGGGGGGGGGGGGGGGGGGGGGGGGGGGGGGGGGGGGGGGGGGGGGGGGGGGGGGGGGGGGGGGGGGGGGGGGGGGGGGGGGGGGGGGGGGGGGGGGGGGGGGGGGGGGGGGGGGGGGGGGGGGGGGGGGGGGGGGGGGGGGGGGGGGGGGGGGGGGGGGGGGGGGGGGGGGGGGGGGGGGGGGGGGGGGGGGGGGGGGGGGGGGGGGGGGGGGGGGGGGGGGGGGGGGGGGGGGGGGGGGGGGGGGGGGGGGGGGGGGGGGGGGGGGGGGGGGGGGGGGGGGGGGGGGGGGGGGGGGGGGGGGGGGGGGGGGGGGGGGGGGGGGGGGGGGGGGGGGGGGGGGGGGGGGGGGGGGGGGGGGGGGGGGGGGGGGGGGGGGGGGGGGGGGGGGGGGGGGGGGGGGGGGGGGGGGGGGGGGGGGGGGGGGGGGGGGGGGGGGGGGGGGGGGGGGGGGGGGGGGGGGGGGGGGGGGGGGGGGGGGGGGGGGGGGGGGGGGGGGGGGGGGGGGGGGGGGGGGGGGGGGGGGGGGGGGGGGGGGGGGGGGGGGGGGGGGGGGGGGGGGGGGGGGGGGGGGGGGGGGGGGGGGGGGGGGGGGGGGGGGGGGGGGGGGGGGGGGGGGGGGGGGGGGGGGGGGGGGGGGGGGGGGGGGGGGGGGGGGGGGGGGGGGGGGGGGGGGGGGGGGGGGGGGGGGGGGGGGGGGGGGGGGGGGGGGGGGGGGGGGGGGGGGGGGGGGGGGGGGGGGGGGGGGGGGGGGGGGGGGGGGGGGGGGGGGGGGGGGGGGGGGGGGGGGGGGGGGGGGGGGGGGGGGGGGGGGGGGGGGGGGGGGGGGGGGGGGGGGGGGGGGGGGGGGGGGGGGGGGGGGGGGGGGGGGGGGGGGGGGGGGGGGGGGGGGGGGGGGGGGGGGGGGGGGGGGGGGGGGGGGGGGGGGGGGGGGGGGGGGGGGGGGGGGGGGGGGGGGGGGGGGGGGGGGGGGGGGGGGGGGGGGGGGGGGGGGGGGGGGGGGGGGGGGGGGGGGGGGGGGGGGGGGGGGGGGGGGGGGGGGGGGGGGGGGGGGGGGGGGGGGGGGGGGGGGGGGGGGGGGGGGGGGGGGGGGGGGGGGGGGGGGGGGGGGGGGGGGGGGGGGGGGGGGGGGGGGGGGGGGGGGGGGGGGGGGGGGGGGGGGGGGGGGGGGGGGGGGGGGGGGGGGGGGGGGGGGGGGGGGGGGGGGGGGGGGGGGGGGGGGGGGGGGGGGGGGGGGGGGGGGGGGGGGGGGGGGGGGGGGGGGGGGGGGGGGGGGGGGGGGGGGGGGGGGGGGGGGGGGGGGGGGGGGGGGGGGGGGGGGGGGGGGGGGGGGGGGGGGGGGGGGGGGGGGGGGGGGGGGGGGGGGGGGGGGGGGGGGGGGGGGGGGGGGGGGGGGGGGGGGGGGGGGGGGGGGGGGGGGGGGGGGGGGGGGGGGGGGGGGGGGGGGGGGGGGGGGGGGGGGGGGGGGGGGGGGGGGGGGGGGGGGGGGGGGGGGGGGGGGGGGGGGGGGGGGGGGGGGGGGGGGGGGGGGGGGGGGGGGGGGGGGGGGGGGGGGGGGGGGGGGGGGGGGGGGGGGGGGGGGGGGGGGGGGGGGGGGGGGGGGGGGGGGGGGGGGGGGGGGGGGGGGGGGGGGGGGGGGGGGGGGGGGGGGGGGGGGGGGGGGGGGGGGGGGGGGGGGGGGGGGGGGGGGGGGGGGGGGGGGGGGGGGGGGGGGGGGGGGGGGGGGGGGGGGGGGGGGGGGGGGGGGGGGGGGGGGGGGGGGGGGGGGGGGGGGGGGGGGGGGGGGGGGGGGGGGGGGGGGGGGGGGGGGGGGGGGGGGGGGGGGGGGGGGGGGGGGGGGGGGGGGGGGGGGGGGGGGGGGGGGGGGGGGGGGGGGGGGGGGGGGGGGGGGGGGGGGGGGGGGGGGGGGGGGGGGGGGGGGGGGGGGGGGGGGGGGGGGGGGGGGGGGGGGGGGGGGGGGGGGGGGGGGGGGGGGGGGGGGGGGGGGGGGGGGGGGGGGGGGGGGGGGGGGGGGGGGGGGGGGGGGGGGGGGGGGGGGGGGGGGGGGGGGGGGGGGGGGGGGGGGGGGGGGGGGGGGGGGGGGGGGGGGGGGGGGGGGGGGGGGGGGGGGGGGGGGGATTTGGAATGAAAAGAAGCATTCACAATGTCCGGAAACCAGGCAACCCAGTCATTGTGCTCGAACAGACAAAAAAAATTAGTTCGGAAGGTATGCTATATTATGTATGTAAGAAACATCTTCCAAGGAGAATAGTTTCATTAAGGGTTCCTTTCCTTGGGTCGGCATGCTGTAATTGTGCGTGCCTCGGCTTTGGTCCGTATGACAGAAAAACTGTCCCGCAGTGTTAGAGTGGTTACAATAATGTAACAATCTGTCGTTTGATTGCCGACCAATTATTCTCTTAAGAACGCTAGCTTTCGGCTTCACCCGTCTGAGGTACATGGCCGGATGACCCAGTTGTAACAATTGCAGAGGTGCTCCCTTTACGCCCTAGCCGAACAATCGGGAACGTAGGGCATAAACACAGGAGCAAGGCAACCCAGCTTGGCAAAAACTTAAGTCATAGAGGTGAATATAATGGCAAAAAGGGTGTATATGAGCAAACGACAGATATATTGTGAGCTCCAGGCTCAGAATAATAATAAGCTTTGGTTAAAGAAGCCCCCATTCATGGTGGGGTGTATACATTTTAGGATGTGTACCCCTCAAGTGTTCGACTTATCCGAACACATCCTGGAAATCGTATAAAAACGAGAAAACAAAAAACAAAATGAAGAGGAGAAAAAAGAACGAAAAAGAAGTATGGCCGAACTTATGCGTAGAATCTTCGGAGCCGAGCAGCGTACCATGGATTCGACTCTAGGCGATTATCCGATGCATTACGAAGGCGATAGGCTCCTCCTGTGAGAACATCATCTATAATGAAGGGACCCTCCCATTTTGGTTTGAGCTTGTCCTTCTTCTTCTCTGGGAGGCATAAAACGAGTTCACCGACATTATAAGTCTTGGCCCGCACTTCTCTGCTTTGGTATCTCCGAGCCTGTTCTTGATAGAATGTGGAACGGGCTTTTGCAATATCACGCTCCTCCTCCAGGCCGTCTAGGTTGTCCTGCAGATCGAGCTCGGCTTCTCTCTCTCTTCATACATGCCCACTCGAGGTGAGTCATGAATAATGTCGCAGGGTAAGACAGCCTCTGTGCCGTACACCATGAAAAAGGGTGTGTATCCGATCGTGCGATTGGGCGTGGTCCGCAGTCCCCAGAGTACAGAATCAAGTTCCTCGTCCCAGTGTTTATCTAACTCTCGTAGGGATCACACTAGTATGGGTTTGATGCCGCTCATTATCAGGCCATTAGCTTGTTCGACCTGACCATTTGTTTGAGGGTGATATACGGAGGCGTAATCGAGCTTAATGCCCAGGTTAGCACACCATTTTTTCACCTCATCGGCTGTGAAGTTAGAGCCATTGTCAGTAATGATGCTGTGCGGGACACCATAACGGTGTACAACGCCGGATATAAAGTCGATCATCGGCCCAGCTTCAGCCGTTTTTACTTGTTTGGCCTCTATCCACTTAGTGAATTTATCCACCATAACCAACGAATATTTCTTCTTGTGGCTGCCCCCTTTAAGGGGTCCGACCATATCTAGCCCCCACACCGCAAAAGGCCAAGTAATGGGGATTGTTCTTAGGGCAGTAGGCAGCATATGACTTTGATTGGAGAACAGCTGACATCCTACATAGTGCTGTAAAAGGGCCTGTGCATCTGCTCGGGCCGTTGGCCAAAAGAAACCTGTACGGAAGGCCTTGCTTACGAGGGCCCGAGCTGCGGCGTGATGGCCACCGAGACCAGCATGTATTTTGGCAAGAGCTGCCGTCCCTCCTCTTCGGAGATACATCTTTGAAGAACTCCAGTAGTACTTTTCTTGTAGAGTTCGCCTTTGTGAACTTTGTAGGCTTTAGAGCGTCGAACTATGCGACGGACCTCATTCTGGTCATCAGGGAGCTCCTGCCTATTAAGGTAGGCCAGGAAAGGTTCGGTCCATGGAGAAATGACAGCCATGATTACATGGGCGGAAGGTGTCATTTCGGTGCCCGAGCCCCCGATGATATCAGAATTGTGTTCGGCATCTGGGGGTATGATTGGCTCCAGACTAGTATTTCCGTTCTCATCCTGCCATACCACGGATGGCTTGAAGAGCCTTTCCACAAAGGTGTTAGGTGGGACGGGGTCGCGTTTAGCGCCCATTCGAGCAAGGATGTCCGCTGCCTGATTACTGTCTCGAGCAATGTGATGGAACTCGAGCCCCTCAAACCGAGTTGATATTTTGAGTACGCCGTTTTGGTATGCCGCCATCTTTGGATCTTTTGCATCAAATTCTCCATTTATTTGGGATATTGCAAGGTTTGAATCCCCACGCACCTCTAGGCGTTGTATGCCCATA
Source organism: Thinopyrum obtusiflorum (assembly GCA_036873465.1). Taxonomy (NCBI): domain Eukaryota; kingdom Viridiplantae; phylum Streptophyta; class Magnoliopsida; order Poales; family Poaceae; genus Thinopyrum; species Thinopyrum obtusiflorum. The sequence goes on from JAAAWM010011113.1 coordinate 16,175, forward strand.
GAAACAGCCATTCGGAGACCATGCAGTAGTGCCTCGTATTCGGCCGCTTTGTTGGAGTCCGCATACATGATTTGTAATACGTAGCGGACTGTGTCCCCTGTGGGGGATGTTAAGATGACACCAACCCCCAATCTGGCTAACATTTTAGAGCCGTCGAAGTACATTACCCAGTTGGAGTATGTGCTGTACTCTTTAGGGAGTTGGCTTCCGTCCATTCGGCGACAAAGTCGGCCAACACCTGAGATTTAATAGCTCGGCGTGGCTTGTATGTTCTTTCAAATGGTAAGAGCTCGATGGCCCATTTGGCTATGTGGCCGGTGGCATCCTGATTATTTATGATGTCATTGAGTGGTACTTCGGATGCCACCGTGATTGAACACTCTTGAAAGTAGTGGCGCAGCTTCCGGGATGCCATGAAGACCACATACGCTACTTTTGATAGTGTGGGTATCGAGATTTGCATGGTGTAAGGACCACCCATACATAGTACACTGGTTTCTGGAGTGGGAATTTGTGTCCCTCTTCCTCTCGTTCGACGACGAGTACGGCGCTCACCACTTGGTGAGTTGCAGATATGTAGAGCAACATAGGTTCGCCAACACTTGATGCGGCAAGGATTGGGTTGCTTGCTAACAAAGTTTTTATTTCTTCCAATCCGGCTGTAGCCGCATCCGTCCATTCAAAGTGGTCGGTGCGTCGGAGCAGTCGATAAAGTGGCAGCGCCTTTTCTCCCAATCTGGAGATAAAGCGGCTTAAGGATGCCACGCACCCAGCTAGTTTTTGGACCTGCTTTAAGTCTGTTGGCGTTGCCAATTGTGACAGGGCTCGGATTTTGGCTGGGTTCTCTTCGATTCCTCTATTGGAAACAATGAACCTGAGTAGTTTTCCGGTTGGAACACTGAAGACACATTTTTCTGGATTGAGCCGTATGTCATATGTTCGGAGGTTGTCGAATGTGAGGCGTAGATCATCCACCAATGATTCAACGTGTTTAGTCTTGATGACTACATCATCTATGTATGCCTCCACTGTCTTGCCAATTTGCTTTTCCAGGCATGTTTGAATCATGCATTGGTAAGTGGCGCCAGCGTTTTTGAGCCCGAAAGGCATAGTGTTGAAGTAGAAAGGCCCGTACGGGGTAATGAATGCCGGTGCGGCCTGGTCGGACTCATTCATCTTGAATTGATGGTATCCGGAGTATGCGAGGAAACACAATGGGTCGTGTCCTGTGGTCACGTCAATGGTTTGGTCAATGCGGGGCAGTGGGAAGGGATCCTTAGGGCAAGCCTTATTGAGGGCTTTGAAATCGACGCAGAGGCGCCATGATTTATCCTTCTTCGGTACCCTGACCAGATTGGCTAGCCAATCCGGGTGCTTGATTTCTCTAATGAACCCGGCCTCAAGTAGTTTGGCTAGCTCTTCGCCCATAGCTTGTCATTTGGGCTCGGAAAAGCACCACAGCATTTGCTTGACTGGTTTGATCCCTTTTATTATGTTGAAGCTATGTTCGGCCAGTCGCCGTGGGATTCCGGGCATGTCCGAAGGATGCCAGGCAAAGATGTCCCAATTTTCACGTAGGAATGCTCGTAGGGCGGCGTCGACCGCCGGATCCAGCTGTGCTCCAATGGAGGCTGTCTTGTTAGGATCTGTCGGGTGCACTTGAAATTTGACTATTTCGTCTGTTGGCTTGAAAGAAGTGGACTTGGGCCTCTTGTCGAGGATTACATCGTCTTTGTCCACTTTGGAACATAGAGTGGTTAATTCTTCGGCCGCGAGGGCCTCGGATAGTGCCTCGAGGGCCAAGGATGTGGTTTTGTTCTCGGCACAGAGTGCTATATCCGGTTCGCTGGTTATAGTGATTACTCCGTTGGTCCCTGGCATTTTGAGCTTCATGTACCCGTAATGGGGTATGGCTTGAAAGCGTGTGAAGGCGTCCCGCTCCAAAAGGGCGTGGTATCCGCTATTGAAAGGGGCCACGTGGAAGAGCAACTCTTCGAACCTGTAGTTATCAGGCGTGCCGAATACTACATCGAATTTAATTTTCCCCGAGCATCGTGCTTCTCGACTGGGGATAATACCTCGAAAGGTGGTACTGCTTTGCTCGATGCGACTCTTGTCCATTTGCATTTTGTTGAGCATATCTTCCTAGAAGAGGTTCAGTTCGCTGCCGCCATCCATGAGCACTTTGGTGAGTCGAAAGCCATCCACAATTGGGTTTAAGACCAAGGCGGCTGGTGCTCGTACTGCTCGGGCCCTTGGTTCGTCATCGGCGGTGAAAGTTATTGCCATATCGTTCCAAGGATTTATTGCAGCTACTTGGTTAACTTCGACGAGGTCGCGGAGCGGCCTTTTGCGCCAATTATTTGAAGAAAAGGTCTTGAAGACCATAAAGACATTTAGATCGTCATCCTCCGAAGAGTGCTTCTCTGGGGTAGTGTTGGCGAGGATGGCCTCACCGCTCTTAGCCACCTACCGGAGTCCCCAACATGCCCGAAGGCTATGCGTTGGTTCGATACTCGGTGTAATGTGTATCTGACAGGGCTTGTCGAGCAATTCATCGAGGACGATTCTATGTCCCGTGAAGGGCTTGATTTTTTTTCAATAGGCTGATGATCGGGTGCCCCATAAGGGTGCATCCTTTTTGCCCGTCCGGTGGGCTTCTTAAAGGCAGGAGGTTCCCACCGGGCTGTCTGGGCTTTCCAGGCGCTTTCCATTGCGCAGTACTTTTGCACTATGTGTGCCAAATCTGCAAAGTGCAGTATGCGGCGGCGGTTGAGAGCATTGAGAATTCCCTCATCCGTACAATTGTGGCAAAAAACTGAAACCGCGTCGTCGTCGCAGCAATCTTTAATCTTGTTTTTAACAAGGAGGAACCTGGCCCAGAAGTGATGGACCGTTTCCTGAGGTTGCTGCCGTACATACATTAGGTCACATATGTTCGGAGGACCTAAATTGCTTGGGGAATATTGCTTGCAGTGGGTGGGTGGGCTAAAATCCGAACCCTGACCCACTATTGGATCCAGGGTTTGAAGAATCTCCGAGGTCACCAGTTCAGGGCCCGTAAGGTCCTGAAGACTTCCGGACTTAATGCCCGATCCTATGTTCGGAGGACAGGAGGTCTCTTCTTGAGGGTTGATATCTGGCTTGCAGGGCTCAGAAATCCGAACATAGCTAGTGTTTAATTTAGGGGGAGAGGCGTTCTCAGCTCATTCCTCAACGACCGCTACCAGATGGGTGACCGGCGGGGACTTGATTCCCCTCTGATCGGGTTTAAGCCCAATCCGATCATAGTCTATTCCGATCCCTAGGGCGGCGATGTGATCTAGCAGCTTGTTCAAGGACGAGACATCTGCTGGATCCATCTTTTCAGAGTGTTCGAGGCTGACATGGAGATGGTGTTTGGTGATTGTGGAGGCCGCCATTGGCTTAACGGCCGAGCGGGCGCCCATGGTAAAACCGCCGAGCTGGAGGACCTGTCCTGGAGTTAGGGCCCCTCCGGAAGTAATATCGTCATTAATGACAAGGCGAGCCATCGATCCTTCAGTCGACAACACAAAGGAACTCACAATGAAAGCACCAATGTCGGTGTCAAAACTGGCCGATCTCGGGTAGGGGGTCCCGAACTATGCGTCTGAGGATCGAAGGTAACTAGGGACACAAGGAACACGATGTTTACCAAGGTTCAGGCCCTCTTAATGGAGGTAAAACCCTACTTCCTGCTTGATTGGATTTGATGAGTATAGGGGTGGGGGGGGGGGGGGGGGGGGGGGGGGGGGGGGGGGGGGGGGGGGGGGGGGGGGGGGGGGGGGGGGGGGGGGGGGGGGGGGGGGGGGGGGGGGGGGGGGGGGGGGGGGGGGGGGGGGGGGGGGGGGGGGGGGGGGGGGGGGGGGGGGGGGGGGGGGGGGGGGGGGGGGGGGGGGGGGGGGGGGGGGGGGGGGGGGGGGGGGGGGGGGGGGGGGGGGGGGGGGGGGGGGGGGGGGGGGGGGGGGGGGGGGGGGGGGGGGGGGGGGGGGGGGGGGGGGGGGGGGGGGGGGGGGGGGGGGGGGGGGGGGGGGGGGGGGGGGGGGGGGGGGGGGGGGGGGGGGGGGGGGGGGGGGGGGGGGGGGGGGGGGGGGGGGGGGGGGGGGGGGGGGGGGGGGGGGGGGGGGGGGGGGGGGGGGGGGGGGGGGGGGGGGGGGGGGGGGGGGGGGGGGGGGGGGGGGGGGGGGGGGGGGGGGGGGGGGGGGGGGGGGGGGGGGGGGGGGGGGGGGGGGGGGGGGGGGGGGGGGGGGGGGGGGGGGGGGGGGGGGGGGGGGGGGGGGGGGGGGGGGGGGGGGGGGGGGGGGGGGGGGGGGGGGGGGGGGGGGGGGGGGGGGGGGGGGGGGGGGGGGGGGGGGGGGGGGGGGGGGGGGGGGGGGGGGGGGGGGGGGGGGGGGGGGGGGGGCCGCGAGCTCTTCGGTGACGTCATATGTGCCCTCTGCACTGCGCCCGTCACCGTCGAAGCTGCTCAAGAACACCCCCGAAGTGTCCGCCGCGTCGAGGTACACTTCATCTCCTCTTTTTAGATCTGTAGGGATGCCCCATTGTTCCTCGTATCTCATCGTAGTTTATCGGTGTTCTTTTGTGGTTCATCACCATGATTCGGGATATATCTAGTTTTGTTTTGTACTACTCATAGAAACACTGCGGTGATGATTGCAATACCATTTTTGCATCTAGAAAACTCGCGTTTCCATTCAACCTTGTCGAAGGACCAGCTAGTGCTCCCACTGTGTGCACTAGGTTTTGATAAATATTTCTTTTCCAATACTTTTGTAGATCTGTAACTGCAATCGTTTCAATAGCAACTTGTTTCTATCCAACACTTAGCTGAAAACCAAAGTCTTTAATTAAGATGAGATGCCTTATGCTTTGCCCGTTCATTATTGCATATTATAACTCACCTAGCTTGAAAGTCATAGTTGTCCCTTCGTCTGGCCGGCTCAATATTTTGAATAACCCGCCGCTCAATAATAGAACGAACATGTTAAACCGCCCCCTAGAATCATAGTGACCTCACTATTTTGCCAACTCATCATATAAACCAGCTGGCGACTTATTGTTCATGAAATGACCCGCCATTCATACTTTGCCTCGCAGTTTTAACCCTTTAGGCGACTCATCATGGCCAAGGCTGACAGAGCCGAAACTGATAAGGCCTGCAACTAGGTCCAATCCCAAGTTTCCACCCTGGTGCTTGCTGACCTCGTTGGGCAGGGTCTTCTTCTGGCTCAAGAAGTAGTTGGTTGGAGGGCGCCTGGGGAAGATAACACCCCCAGCCCGAGGAAGGAGAAGTCATTGTGTTCTCTAATCATCTTCATAGGGGCTTCTCACCGTCCGGGTCAAAATTCTTCCGGGATTTCCTTAGATTTTTCAACCTCCATCCTCAAGATATTGGCCCTAATTCTATGACCAATCTGTGCCAATTCCAAATCTTCTGCGAGGTTTATCTTTAGACAGAGGCGACTGTCCCTATCTTCAGGTAATTTTTCTATATCAACCACCAGACCTAATTTGCAGATGGCCCTAGCATAGAGCGTAGGTGGGGTGTCTGTTCAGAGGCGGAAGAACTGCCCTTTTCCAGAAGCTAAACTGCCGAGTCATCCAAAAGGATGGAACAAAACCTGGTTTTACTGCAAGAACACTGCTCCTACCCGTGAGAACCCATTACTGGATTACAGACTGGAGCGACTTAATGCAACCGAAGCTTTTCCTGGTTGGCATTGTAAAAAAGAACGTCAAAAAGTCGCCCACATAGACTCTAAATTGAGGGCTTTGTCAACAAACGGCCTCACTGGGATCGATCTGACCCGGTGTTGGATCAGCTGGAGCATCAGCCATTAAGTCGGAGGGGCGACTTAATGCGCAATTATACCGGCGACTTTGCTGACGTCCAACGTTTCAGCCAAGTTGAGTTGTCAGTTGATGACATAAATAAATCCATGAAGAGACTGCTAGGAGAGCCCCAAGATGCATGCAACAAGATGGGGCTTGCTCCTTTCTGCATTAAAAATCCAGCGCCTACAGTAAGTATGTTCGTACTTACTTATCCTGCTTATTAATCTTTACTTGAGCCGGACTCACTTCTTAATATGTTAAAACGTGCACGCTGGCTCCCCGTTTTGGAAAAGGAAAAAGGCTCACAAGCCCGCTCCGGTGCCAGCTGAACAAGTGAATGAACCAGTCGGTGATGATGAGCTGGCTGCTGGAAATGAGTCAGAGGTAGAGCTTGATTCACTTGGTCGTTTATTTATGGAACTTGCTGATGCACTGGTACGCTTCGGTGCTATACAAACGGTTTTTAACCCCTTTTCGCGACGGCATTTGGAACCGTCGCCAAGTGAGTGTGGGCGATAGGGGGGGTCCTTCCCACATGACCCAGAAACCGTCGGGGATAGGGAGCCTTAATACATACAGTTGTCCCTATATAACCATTTCCGATATCTCGAATATCCCAAACGCTTCATCCTTGCTACTCGTTTGTGCTCGCATTGCCATCGCAGTCGGAGTATTGCGGTTTTACCTAAAACTAGGCAGATTCCAGGCACGGGAGTTTTCCAGGCACGTACCAAACTGGCTCTATGTTTACGATGCCTGGCACATCACAAACAGTTCATGATTATAAACCATGTACGGTAGGTAGACAATCACACACATTTAGTTTCCCGCACCGTATGTGATAGTGTCTGACATCACACACGCTTTGCGAACGACAACTGTGTGCATTGTTACACATGTTTCCTCTCCGTGAACCGTATCGTATTATGATGCATATCGCAAACACTGTGCTTTATTGACCGTGTGCGCCATAATGACCTGCACACCGTAATTTCGCCCTAATTTAATTGCTGCTATTTAAAATTGTACCTAATTTGAACTTGAAAGTAGGCTATAGCTTTATTCATATCCATCAGGTTCAAACAACCAATGCATTATTCGATTCACAGGTACATATGTTTAAGAATTACATAAGCAACAAATAAAGAATGATGAACCAGGGTTCTATACTTGTACTATTACAGATGGTAAAGAAAGAGGCGACAGACATTCTGGTTGCTGAACAAGGTGAAGCGGAATGGCCCTATTGTGCTCTCCTGGATGCAGAAGGCACGCACGACTCTAGTCCAACCCCTTGTGATGGCCGGCCACCAATCATGTAGTTTGAGAGGTAATCTTGAGTAAACTGCTTCAGGATCCACTGCAATGGAAAAAAGATTCAGACATTGTCATCTAACACAACTCATTACTGGCAGTAAAAAGAAGGCTACACGGTTCTTACTTACCATCCTGCAGTTCACTGTTGTCTTGCATAAAGTGTAAACAAATAGTTTGATTGACATCTTTTGACCCATTTTAATAACAATCTTTATCAGTTTCCTCACTTGATGCTGGTTCATGAATATCTCATCGCCCTATACGCAGAAAGGGTCGAAGTGTGGATCTTTGGCAATGACATATGTACCTAAAAGCACCAGGTTAATATTAGAAGCTAAACAACAATTACAAAATGATGTAGTACAACACTCCCTCCATCCCATTATATAAGATTTTATTACATGTATATCTAGACATCATCAGAACATTAAGGTAACACTCTTCCTTGTTGCTATGTAGCCTGGGATTGCATATTTAGTCATTCAGTACAATGCATGTTGCTATGTAGCCTCAAATATATTAAATATGGCCCTAGTTAACCTACTGATAAGTGGGTTACATATATATTCAGTGAAATGTCCGATTCGACGATTAATCCCTTATCAGCCCCCAGGCTATATGGTACCGGCTACCGATATCCTGAACAGTGAGTACATATAAGCAATGCGATGAAACTAACATCGATGGAAAACATCACTGTTCTCAATATTATCCTGTATGAGTACATATAAAGGTATGTTAAGCACAACAGGCTAAACATCAACCAAATATATCTATGGTAGACAACATAATCTATGAAAGATAGCTTCAGTGTGCAGGCTTAAGCATGCTAGTTAAGCAAAACAAGAAGTGGAAAGGTGTGTTAACTGCATCAGGCATAACATTTAAAAGCAAGCAAATAGTCATTCAAACTGATATTGTGTAGGTCTAAATACGCTAGTTATTGTTAAAAAAACAAAAAGGCATGTTAACTGCAACATCCTTAACATCAACCAAATATCGTAATTCATAGTGGTATTGTTGAAACTGTTATTGATGAAATTGAACTATGCGGCAAATAGTTGCACATATAGAGCATCACATTGTGAAGAACTGAAATAAACAAGGCATAAGGCCATCTCTAGAAGATCCTTTAAAAGTTAACGGACTAAAACCCTTAGTGGATATATAGGGGGGGGGGGGGGGGGGGGGGGGGGGGGGGGGGGGGGGGGGGGGGGGGGGGGGGGGGGGGGGGGGGGGGGGGGGGGGGGGGGGGGGGGGGGGGGGGGATATACATCTGGGCTATTCTGTTACGCGTAACAGAATATTATTCGGTTACCCTACATGAACTGATGAATTCAAGCGGCTGAACTGATGAAATTCGAGCGCTTGAACTGATGCTTTCTGTTTCTGTTAAAAATCATCTTCTTTAGTTCAATTTTTTTTGCAATTTTTTTTGTCGAAACGGGGCGTGTAATATATCGTTGGAAAGCTCTTGACATCTACATTACAATTTTATAATTTGTTTTTGCAAAAAAATTATGGTTTAAGAGCAGTTTTGAAAAAAAATCATTTTTTTCAAAACCGAAAACGCAAATCGTATTTTGGACTTAATTTTCAAACGGTTTGTCGGAATTGAGCAAATGAGATGGCGTTGGAAAGCTTGTGAAAATCCGCATCTTCTATATATCTATTTTTTTTCAAATTCTATATGATTTAAAAGTAATTTGAAAAACGGTGAAATTATGGGCGAAAAGTATTTTCTCTGTTTTTTGCAAACGTTTTGTCGGATTGACGCAAACGATGCGGCGTTGGAAAGCTATGGAAAATGCGCAACTTTTGCGTATATAAAGTTTTTTCTAATTCCTTACGGTTTATATACGAATTCAAATACGGTTAAAGTTGGTTTTGAACGTGATTTTGTTAAAAAGTATATTGAAATGGTGCAAATAATATACCATTGAAAAGCTACCAAAAATGCGAAACTTAGTCATGTTAAACATTTTCTCAAATTCGCAATCGTTTAAGAGTAATCTTGAATACGGCAAGACGGATCCTGCTGTTTTCCTGTCTGAAAAACAGAGTACTCGTACTGATATATGTGTGTGTTTGTACTGAGCTATTTTTTGTAGAGTAATTTTGAATTATTCTGAAAAAAGAGTACTTGTACTGATGTTTGCATGGGTTTGTACTAAGCATGTTTTCACTAACTAGACTTTGCTCTGTTTTTGGGTAATATTTTTGCTAGTAAATTTTCAACGGTTTACTGTATCGTCGCCCCTGTACTTGCATGGTTTGTATCATCGAACTGAATGATATTTTATTCAAAAAGAAAATGTTTTGTTTTGTTACTTTTTTTTGAACTCAACATTTTTTTGACAACGATGTTCTGAACTTCTCTCATTTTACGACTTGTACTGAGGTACTTACTAAGCAGGATTTTCATGGGGTTTCTTTTTTTGCTTGAACTTTTACAATTTGAATTTCTGCCATTTCTTTTATTCCGAACGGACCACCGTTTTTAACTCGTACTGAGGTACTTACTACGCCCGAACTGGGGTGGCTGTCGCGTGTCTCGGCGAGGAAGAAGATGAAGCTCGGGGGTGAGGTTGGATTCGGCCGGCGGCTGGTCCGGTCGGTAGGATGCTGCGCAAGGCGGGGGGTGACAGGCGCAGGGCGGCGGGGCTCGGAGTGGCGGCGCACGGCGGAGGGGCTCGGGGTGGCGGCGCGGGGCGGGGATGGCGGTGCGCGGCGGCGGAGGGAGGCTGGGACGGCGCGAAGCAGCCGCCGGAGGCGGGGACGGGCCGGCGAGCTCGTCGGAGGGGAGGTGCGCGGGGAGGATCCGGCACCTGTTGATGGGGAGGTGCGCAGGGAGGGGCCGGCGCCCGTCGAAGGGAAGGCGCGCGGGGAGGGGCCGGCGAGCCCGTCGGCGGGGAGGCGTGCGGACGGCCGGCCGGCGGCAGCACGTGGGTCGGAGGAGCGACCCGTCACGGCGCCGCGGTCTCCCTCGCTCCGGCTGCCGCCGTCGCTCGCTCGCCCACGACGGCTGCCTCCGGCGGTAGGAGGCGGGTTAGGTTGGGGTCGGGTCGGGGAGTTTCAGCTATGGCCTGCGCGTCGCGCCCTTATAGGGCCGAGGGGTAACAAAATAATATTCTGTTACTAGTAACAGAATAGTCCAGCCCTATATATATGGGGGGGGGGGGGGGGGGGGGGGGGGGGGGGGGGGGGGGGGGGGGGGGGGGGGGGGGGGGGGGGGGGGGGGGGGGGGGGGGGGGGGGGGGGGGGGGGGGGGGGGGGGGGGGGGGGGGGGGGGGGGGGGGGGGGGGGGGGGGGGGGGGGGGGGGGGGGGGGGGGGGGGGGGGGGGGGGGGGGGGGGGGGGGGGGGGGGGGGGGGGGGGGGGGGGGGGGGGGGGGGGGGGGGGGGGGGGGGGGGGGGGGGGGGGGGGGGGGGGGGGGGGGGGGGGGGGGGGGGGGGGGGGGGGGGGGGGGGGGGGGGGGGGGGGGGGGGGGGGGGGGGGGGGGGGGGGGGGGGGGGGGGGGGGGGGGGGGGGGGGGGGGGGGGGGGGGGGGGGGGGGGGGGGGGGGGGGGGGGGGGGGGGGGGGGGGGGGGGGGGGGGGGGGGGGGGGGGGGGGGGGGGGGGGGGGGGGGGGGGGGGGGGGGGGGGGGGGGGGGGGGGGGGGGGGGGGGGGGGGGGGGGGGGGGGGGGGGGGGGGGGGGGGGGGGGGGGGGGGGGGGGGGGGGGGGGGGGGGGGGGGGGGGGGGGGGGGGGGGGGGGGGGGGGGGGGGGGGGGGGGGGGGGGGGGGGGGGGGGGGGGGGGGGGGGGGGGGGGGGGGGGGGGGGGGGGGGGGGGGGGGGGGGGGGGGGGGGGGGGGGGGGGGGGGGGGGGGGGGGGGGGGGGGGGGGGGGGGGGGGGGGGGGGGGGGGGGGGGGGGGGGGGGGGGGGGGGGGGGGGGGGGGGGGGGGGGGGGGGGGGGGGGGGGGGGGGGGGGGGGGGGGGGGGGGGGGGGGGGGGGGGGGGGGGGGGGGGGGGGGGGGGGGGGGGGGGGGGGGGGGGGGGGGGGGGGGGGGGGGGGGGGGGGGGGGGGGGGGGGGGGGGGGGGGGGGGGGGGGGGGGGGGGGGGGGGGGGGGGGGGGGGGGGGGGGGGGGGGGGGGGGGGGGGGGGGGGGGGGGGGGGGGGGGGGGGGGGGGGGGGGGGGGGGGGGGGGGGGGGGGGGGGGGGGGGGGGGGGGGGGGGGGGGGGGGGGGGGGGGGGGGGGGGGGGGGGGGGGGGGGGGGGGGGGGGGGGGGGGGGGGGGGGGGGGGGGGGGGGGGGGGGGGGGGGGGGGGGGGGGGGGGGGGGGGGGGGGGGGGGGGGGGGGGGGGGGGGGGGGGGGGGGGGGGGGGGGGGGGGGGGGGGGGGGGGGGGGGGGGGGGGGGGGGGGGGGGGGGGGGGGGGGGGGGGGGGGGGGGGGGGGGGGGGGGGGGGGGGGGGGGGGGGGGGGGGGGGGGGGGGGGGGGGGGGGGGGGGGGGGGGGGGGGGGGGGGGGGGGGGGGGGGGGGGGGGGGGGGGGGGGGGGGGGGGGGGGGGGGGGGGGGGGGGGGGGGGGGGGGGGGGGGGGGGGGGGGGGGGGGGGGGGGGGGGGGGGGGGGGGGGGGGGGGGGGGGGGGGGGGGGGGGGGGGGGGGGGGGGGGGGGGGGGGGGGGGGGGGGGGGGGGGGGGGGGGGGGGGGGGGGGGGGGGGGGGGGGGGGGGGGGGGGGGGGGGGGGGGGGGGGGGGGGGGGGGGGGGGGGGGGGGGGGGGGGGGGGGGGGGGGGGGGGGGGGGGGGGGGGGGGGGGGGGGGGGGGGGGGGGGGGGGGGGGGGGGGGGGGGGGGGGGGGGGGGGGGGGGGGGGGGGGGGGGGGGGGGGGGGGGGGGGGGGGGGGGGGGGGGGGGGGGGGGGGGGGGGGGGGGGGGGGGGGGGGGGGGGGGGGGGGGGGGGGGGGGGGGGGGGGGGGGGGGGGGGGGGGGGGGGGGGGGGGGGGGGGGGGGGGGGGGGGGGGGGGGGGGGGGGGGGGGGGGGGGGGGGGGGGGGGGGGGGGGGGGGGGGGGGGGGGGGGGGGGGGGGGGGGGGGGGGGGGGGGGGGGGGGGGGGGGGGGGGGGGGGGGGGGGGGGGGGGGGGGGGGGGGGGGGGGGGGGGGGGGGGGGGGGGGGGGGGGGGGGGGGGGGGGGGGGGGGGGGGGGGGGGGGGGGGGGGGGGGGGGGGGGGGGGGGGGGGGGGGGGGGGGGGGGGGGGGGGGGGGGGGGGGGGGGGGGGGGGGGGGGGGGGGGGGGGGGGGGGGGGGGGGGGGGGGGGGGGGGGGGGGGGGGGGGGGGGGGGGGGGGGGGGGGGGGGGGGGGGGGGGGGGGGGGGGGGGGGGGGGGGGGGGGGGGGGGGGGGGGGGGGGGGGGGGGGGGGGGGGGGGGGGGGGGGGGGGGGGGGGGGGGGGGGGGGGGGGGGGGGGGGGGGGGGGGGGGGGGGGGGGGGGGGGGGGGGGGGGGGGGGGGGGGGGGGGGGGGGGGGGGGGGGGGGGGGGGGGGGGGGGGGGGGGGGGGGGGGGGGGGGGGGGGGGGGGGGGGGGGGGGGGGGGGGGGGGGGGGGGGGGGGGGGGGGGGGGGGGGGGGGGGGGGGGGGGGGGGGGGGGGGGGGGGGGGGGGGGGGGGGGGGGGGGGGGGGGGGGGGGGGGGGGGGGGGGGGGGGGGGGGGGGGGGGGGGGGGGGGGGGGGGGGGGGGGGGGGGGGGGGGGGGGGGGGGGGGGGGGGGGGGGGGGGGGGGGGGGGGGGGGGGGGGGGGGGGGGGGGGGGGGGGGGGGGGGGGGGGGGGGGGGGGGGGGGGGGGGGGGGGGGGGGGGGGGGGGGGGGGGGGGGGGGGGGGGGGGGGGGGGGGGGGGGGGGGGGGGGGGGGGGGGGGGGGGGGGGGGGGGGGGGGGGGGGGGGGGGGGGGGGGGGGGGGGGGGGGGGGGGGGGGGGGGGGGGGGGGGGGGGGGGGGGGGGGGGGGGGGGGGGGGGGGGGGGGGGGGGGGGGGGGGGGGGGGGGGGGGGGGGGGGGGGGGGGGGGGGGGGGGGGGGGGGGGGGGGGGGGGGGGGGGGGGGGGGGGGGGGGGGGGGGGGGGGGGGGGGGGGGGGGGGGGGGGGGGGGGGGGGGGGGGGGGGGGGGGGGGGGGGGGGGGGGGGGGGGGGGGGGGGGGGGGGGGGGGGGGGGGGGGGGGGGGGGGGGGGGGGGGGGGGGGGGGGGGGGGGGGGGGGGGGGGGGGGGGGGGGGGGGGGGGGGGGGGGGGGGGGGGGGGGGGGGGGGGGGGGGGGGGGGGGGGGGGGGGGGGGGGGGGGGGGGGGGGGGGGGGGGGGGGGGGGGGGGGGGGGGGGGGGGGGGGGGGGGGGGGGGGGGGGGGGGGGGGGGGGGGGGGGGGGGGGGGGGGGGGGGGGGGGGGGGGGGGGGGGGGGGGGGGGGGGGGGGGGGGGGGGGGGGGGGGGGGGGGGGGGGGGGGGGGGGGGGGGGGGGGGGGGGGGGGGGGGGGGGGGGGGGGGGGGGGGGGGGGGGGGGGGGGGGGGGGGGGGGGGGGGGGGGGGGGGGGGGGGGGGGGGGGGGGGGGGGGGGGGGGGGGGGGGGGGGGGGGGGGGGGGGGGGGGGGGGGGGGGGGGGGGGGGGGGGGGGGGGGGGGGGGGGGGGGGGGGGGGGGGGGGGGGGGGGGGGGGGGGGGGGGGGGGGGGGGGGGGGGGGGGGGGGGGGGGGGGGGGGGGGGGGGGGGGGGGGGGGGGGGGGGGGGGGGGGGGGGGGGGGGGGGGGGGGGGGGGGGGGGGGGGGGGGGGGGGGGGGGGGGGGGGGGGGGGGGGGGGGGGGGGGGGGGGGGGGGGGGGGGGGGGGGGGGGGGGGGGGGGGGGGGGGGGGGGGGGGGGGGGGGGGGGGGGGGGGGGGGGGGGGGGGGGGGGGGGGGGGGGGGGGGGGGGGGGGGGGGGGGGGGGGGGGGGGGGGGGGGGGGGGGGGGGGGGGGGGGGGGGGGGGGGGGGGGGGGGGGGGGGGGGGGGGGGGGGGGGGGGGGGGGGGGGGGGGGGGGGGGGGGGGGGGGGGGGGGGGGGGGGGGGGGGGGGGGGGGGGGGGGGGGGGGGGGGGGGGGGGGGGGGGGGGGGGGGGGGGGGGGGGGGGGGGGGGGGGGGGGGGGGGGGGGGGGGGGGGGGGGGGGGGGGGGGGGGGGGGGGGGGGGGGGGGGGGGGGGGGGGGGGGGGGGGGGGGGGGGGGGGGGGGGGGGGGGGGGGGGGGGGGGGGGGGGGGGGGGGGGGGGGGGGGGGGGGGGGGGGGGGGGGGGGGGGGGGGGGGGGGGGGGGGGGGGGGGGGGGGGGGGGGGGGGGGGGGGGGGGGGGGGGGGGGGGGGGGGGGGGGGGGGGGGGGGGGGGGGGGGGGGGGGGGGGGGGGGGGGGGGGGGGGGGGGGGGGGGGGGGGGGGGGGGGGGGGGGGAAATGTGGCCTTCAGCAAGCCTTTATTGCATCCTTCATCACTGATCTTGAGGAGGAGATTCATTTGTGCATTTCTATATTCGTTGTGTAAATCTGTTGATTTTTAATGTTTTAGGGATTTCGGGAGAGTGGAGACCTGGAAGAGCACTTTCAGGAGTTATTGTCCATCACAATAAATGACCAAGAAGAGCACTTTCAATAGTCAAGGAAGACAACAACAACAACGAAAAAAATGCAACGATGCATCATGCTGACATTGATGAAAAGCTATGATTTTGTGCTCCTGTTTGTTATTATGTCAATGAGAAACCAATACTTCTTTTCTTCAGGTTTCGTGTTTTAATTGGTGAGGGAAAAACAAATTTTCCTATTCAAGTGGAAGCTCCCAGTATATGATGGATGTGGGAGTTATTTTTACATTCACTGTTTGGTGCTTCTTTTTATGTAATGTTTTATGTTTTCAAGTGCTCGATGAAAATTTATGTTCCTAGTAGTTCATGTATTATTGCCTGAGGAGTTCATGTGTTACTGGCCAGTAAGTAAACCTATTAATCACTCTCTCAAGTATGATGAAAAAAATGGGCAGTAAATTGATGAAAAAATATCATCGAGTTCAGAACACGCCGAGACACGCGACATCCACCCCAGTTCGGGCGTAGTAAGTACCTCAGTACAAGTTAAAAACGGTGGTCCGTTCGGAATAAAAGAAATGGCAAAAATTCTAATTGTAAAGTTCAAGCAAAAAAAGAAACCCCATAAAAATCCTGCTTAGTAAGTACCTCAGTACAAGTCGTAAAATGAGAGAAGTTCAGAACAACGTTGTCAAAAAATGTTGAGTTAAAAAAAGGAAACAAAAAAAACACATTTTCTTTTTGAATAAAATATCATTTAGTTCGATGATACAAACCATACAAGTAGAGGGGCGACGATACAGTAAACCGTTGAAAACTTACGAGATAAATATTACCAAAAAAACAGAGCAAAGTCTAGTTAGTGAAAACACGCTTAGTACAAACCCATGCAAGCATCAGTACCAGTACCCTTTTTCGGAACCATTCAAAATTAATTACTCTACAAAAAATTGCTGAGTACAAACATGCATATATATTAGTATGACTACTCTGTTTTTCACACGAGAAAACAGCAGGATCCGTCATGCCGTATTCAAAATTACTCTTAAACGGTTGCGAAATAGATAAAACGTTCAACATGACTAAGTTTCGCATTTTCGATAGCTATCCAACGGTATATTATTTGCCATATTTCGACAAACTTTTAAAAAACACGTTCAAAATCAAATTTGACAGTATTTGAATTCGTTTTTAAACCGTAAGGAATTAGAAAAACATTTCTATACAAAACAGTTGCGCATTTTACATAGCTTTCCAACGCCGTATCATTTGGGTCAATCCGACAAACCGTTTGCAAAAAATCGCGAAAATACGTTTGCCCAGAATTTCATCGTTTTTCAAATTACTTTTAAATCATATAGAATTAGAAAAAACAATACATATATGGAAGATGCGGATTTTCACCAGCTTTCCAACGCCATCTTATTTGCTCAATTCCGATAAACCTTTTGAAAATTGAGTCCAAAATACGATTCACGTTTTCGGTTTTGAAAAACATGGTTTTTTCAAAACTGCTCTTAAACCATAATGATTTTTGCAAAAGGGGGGGGGGGGGGGGGGGGGGGGGGGGGGGGGGGGGATATATATATAGCCGGTATTTTCTGCTAATATTAGCAGAATAACTATTCTGATAACACTTCGTCACTGCACGCTCAACGCAAGTGCACGTCATTGTTTGAACCAAGTGTGCTGCAGTACTCACGCGAGTGAACTTCGTGTCGGAAAAAACTGCACGCAGTGTTTTTTCGGTACTGTTTTTGCTCTAATTTTTTAACCGTTTATCAAAACGAGGTGTATAATATACCGTTGGAAAGCTATTGATTAGGCGCAACTTCGCCATGATGAACACTTTTCGATATTCCTCGCGGTTTAAGAGCAGTTTTAAAAATGGTGCGGCGGATGACGAGTGGCAGCGAGCGTTTTTCGCGTTTTTTTTTCTAAACCGCTCATCGGAATGAAGCAAATGATACACCGTTGGATAGATATCGTCGAGGCACATCTTTTTCATATCTAAATTTTTCTCTAATTCGTTACGGTTTAAGAGCAGTTTCAAATTTACTAAATCGCGGAATTCTGTTTTTCAATTTTTTTCAAATTTTTGGTACTGTTTTCGCTCCAGTTTTTTAACCGTTTGTCAAAACAAGGCGTGTAATATACCGTTGAAAAGCTATGGACGAGGCGCAACTTTCACATGTTGAAATGTTTTTGAGATTCCTTACGGTTTTAAGTTAATTTTGAAAATCGTGTGGTGGACGACGAGTGGCAGCGGCCGTTTTTTGCAAAAATTTTACAAACTGCTGGTCGGAATGATTCAAATGACATGCCGTTGGAAAGATATCGACGAGACGCAACTTTTTCATGTAGAACACTCTCTCTAATTCCTTACGGTTTAAGAGCAGTTTTAAATTTACCGAAATGCGGACACTCTGTTTTTCGCGACACCCAAATCGACGTGGGTACTTCATCCGACTGAAAACCGCACTGCATCGGATGAAAAACCACACTGCATCAGACGTGCTAGAGAACTGCATGGTTTATTTTATTCAAACGTAATTTTTTTAAGGACGAGAAAGTAGAGTGCACTTCACATCGGGTGTAAATGAACCACAACACTATCAAGAAGTGAACCGCATTACTTTTTTGTGGTACGTAAATTTTCCTAAACGAGGTGGAGTGCACTTCATGTCGAGTGTTGGTGAACCGCAAGACTATGAAAAGTGAACCTCGAGACTACCGTAAACGGGCCGTACTGCATCAGACAGAAAACCGCACTTATTTAGACTAAAAACCGCACTTCATTGGACAGACAAGTGCACTGCATGATTTCTTTTTTGTGGGACGTAAATTTTTCCAAACGAGGTGGAGTGCACTTCTTTAGACTAAAACCTGCACTTCATCAGACAGACAAGCACACTGCATGATTTCTTTTTTGTGGGACGTAAATTTTCCCAAACGAGGTGGAGTGCACTTCATGTCAAGCGTTGGTGAACCGCAACACTATGAAAAGTGAACCACATTCTTTTTCTTTTATCGTCTCCGTAACTTTTTTTTATCAACGACTATGCACTACAGGGACGAGGTGAGTGTACTGCATCAATTGTTCTTTTCCAATTTCCTTTCTACTGCACACAAACAACAGAGTGAGCTGCATTAAAAAAATCAGCTTTTTCCAGTTTGTTTTCTTCCAATTTGTTTTTGCACTTGACAACATAGTGAACCGCTCCGAGATAGAAGATCACTACAACAATGAAACAAGTGAGCTGCACTTAATTTATTTTCTTTTCTTCTATGCATGTTTTCTAGAGCCACAAACGAAACAAAGTGCGTTAGAAAAAGAAGTGAACTTCTCATGGGAATTTATTTTTTTATTTTTTTACAAGGTAAACCACTAATCACCACAAAATGGACCACGTCATTTTTTTCTCAAAGTACATAGCATGATAAAAAAAATCCAGTTCCACAAAAGAACTGCTCAGTACAGTCAAGCGAACATCTTCAGCCCAAAGCAACTTTACTTTTTTTGTGATATGGGCTTCAACTTCACTCAAAGAGCACTGCATTTGTTTGAATAATTTACACAAACAACAGAGGCAAATACCGGGGGGGGGGGGGGGGGGGGGGGGGGGGGGGGGGGGGGGGGGGGGGGGGGGGGGGGGGGGGGGGGGGGGGGGGGGGGGGGGGGGGGGGGGGGGGGGGGGGGGGGGGGGGGGGGGGGGGGGGGGGGGGGGGGGGGGGGGGGGGGGGGGGGGGGGGGGGGGGGGGGGGGGGGGGGGGGGGGGGGGGGGGGGGGGGGGGGGGGGGGGGGGGGGGGGGGGGGGGGGGGGGGGGGGGGGGGGGGGGGGGGGGGGGGGGGGGGGGGGGGGGGGGGGGGGGGGGGGGGGGGGGGGGGGGGGGGGGGGGGGGGGGGGGGGGGGGGGGGGGGGGGGGGGGGGGGGGGGGGGGGGGGGGGGGGGGGGGGGGGGGGGGGGGGGGGGGGGGGGGGGGGGGGGGGGGGGGGGGGGGGGGGGGGGGGGGGGGGGGGGGGGGGGGGGGGGGGGGGGGGGGGGGGGGGGGGGGGGGGGGGGGGGGGGGGGGGGGGGGGGGGGGGGGGGGGGGGGGGGGGGGGGGGGGGGGGGGGGGGGGGGGGGGGGGGGGGGGGGGGGGGGGGGGGGGGGGGGGGGGGGGGGGGGGGGGGGGGGGGGGGGGGGGGGGGGGGGGGGGGGGGGGGGGGGGGGGGGGGGGGGGGGGGGGGGGGGGGGGGGGGGGGGGGGGGGGGGGGGGGGGGGGGGGGGGGGGGGGGGGGGGGGGGGGGGGGGGGGGGGGGGGGGGGGGGGGGGGGGGGGGGGGGGGGGGGGGGGGGGGGGGGGGGGGGGGGGGGGGGGGGGGGGGGGGGGGGGGGGGGGGGGGGGGGGGGGGGGGGGGGGGGGGGGGGGGGGGGGGGGGGGGGGGGGGGGGGGGGGGGGGGGGGGGGGGGGGGGGGGGGGGGGGGGGGGGGGGGGGGGGGGGGGGGGGGGGGGGGGGGGGGGGGGGGGGGGGGGGGGGGGGGGGGGGGGGGGGGGGGGGGGGGGGGGGGGGGGGGGGGGGGGGGGGGGGGGGGGGGGGGGGGGGGGGGGGGGGGGGGGGGGGGGGGGGGGGGGGGGGGGGGGGGGGGGGGGGGGGGGGGGGGGGGGGGGGGGGGGGGGGGGGGGGGGGGGGGGGGGGGGGGGGGGGGGGGGGGGGGGGGGGGGGGGGGGGGGGGGGGGGGGGGGGGGGGGGGGGGGGGGGGGGGGGGGGGGGGGGGGGGGGGGGGGGGGGGGGGGGGGGGGGGGGGGGGGGGGGGGGGGGGGGGGGGGGGGGGGGGGGGGGGGGGGGGGGGGGGGGGGGGGGGGGGGGGGGGGGGGGGGGGGGGGGGGGGGGGGGGGGGGGGGGGGGGGGGGGGGGGGGGGGGGGGGGGGGGGGGGGGGGGGGGGGGGGGGGGGGGGGGGGGGGGGGGGGGGGGGGGGGGGGGGGGGGGGGGGGGGGGGGGGGGGGGGGGGGGGGGGGGGGGGGGGGGGGGGGGGGGGGGGGGGGGGGGGGGGGGGGGGGGGGGGGGGGGGGGGGGGGGGGGGGGGGGGGGGGGGGGGGGGGGGGGGGGGGGGGGGGGGGGGGGGGGGGGGGGGGGGGGGGGGGGGGGGGGGGGGGGGGGGGGGGGGGGGGGGGGGGGGGGGGGGGGGGGGGGGGGGGGGGGGGGGGGGGGGGGGGGGGGGGGGGGGGGGGGGGGGGGGGGGGGGGGGGGGGGGGGGGGGGGGGGGGGGGGGGGGGGGGGGGGGGGGGGGGGGGGGGGGGGGGGGGGGGGGGGGGGGGGGGGGGGGGGGGGGGGGGGGGGGGGGGGGGGGGGGGGGGGGGGGGGGGGGGGGGGGGGGGGGGGGGGGGGGGGGGGGGGGGGGGGGGGGGGGGGGGGGGGGGGGGGGGGGGGGGGGGGGGGGGGGGGGGGGGGGGGGGGGGGGGGGGGGGGGGGGGGGGGGGGGGGGGGGGGGGGGGGGGGGGGGGGGGGGGGGGGGGGGGGGGGGGGGGGGGGGGGGGGGGGGGGGGGGGGGGGGGGGGGGGGGGGGGGGGGGGGGGGGGGGGGGGGGGGGGGGGGGGGGGGGGGGGGGGGGGGGGGGGGGGGGGGGGGGGGGGGGGGGGGGGGGGGGGGGGGGGGGGGGGGGGGGGGGGGGGGGGGGGGGGGGGGGGGGGGGGGGGGGGGGGGGGGGGGGGGGGGGGGGGGGGGGGGGGGGGGGGGGGGGGGGGGGGGGGGGGGGGGGGGGGGGGGGGGGGGGGGGGGGGGGGGGGGGGGGGGGGGGGGGGGGGGGGGGGGGGGGGGGGGGGGGGGGGGGGGGGGGGGGGGGGGGGGGGGGGGGGGGGGGGGGGGGGGGGGGGGGGGGGGGGGGGGGGGGGGGGGGGGGGGGGGGGGGGGGGGGGGGGGGGGGGGGGGGGGGGGGGGGGGGGGGGGGGGGGGGGGGGGGGGGGGGGGGGGGGGGGGGGGGGGGGGGGGGGGGGGGGGGGGGGGGGGGGGGGGGGGGGGGGGGGGGGGGGGGGGGGGGGGGGGGGGGGGGGGGGGGGGGGGGGGGGGGGGGGGGGGGGGGGGGGGGGGGGGGGGGGGGGGGGGGGGGGGGGGGGGGGGGGGGGGGGGGGGGGGGGGGGGGGGGGGGGGGGGGGGGGGGGGGGGGGGGGGGGGGGGGGGGGGGGGGGGGGGGGGGGGGGGGGGGGGGGGGGGGGGGGGGGGGGGGGGGGGGGGGGGGGGGGGGGGGGGGGGGGGGGGGGGGGGGGGGGGGGGGGGGGGGGGGGGGGGGGGGGGGGGGGGGGGGGGGGGGGGGGGGGGGGGGGGGGGGGGGGGGGGGGGGGGGGGGGGGGGGGGGGGGGGGGGGGGGGGGGGGGGGGGGGGGGGGGGGGGGGGGGGGGGGGGGGGGGGGGGGGGGGGGGGGGGGGGGGGGGGGGGGGGGGGGGGGGGGGGGGGGGGGGGGGGGGGGGGGGGGGGGGGGGGGGGGGGGGGGGGGGGGGGGGGGGGGGGGGGGGGGGGGGGGGGGGGGGGGGGGGGGGGGGGGGGGGGGGGGGGGGGGGGGGGGGGGGGGGGGGGGGGGGGGGGGGGGGGGGGGGGGGGGGGGGGGGGGGGGGGGGGGGGGGGGGGGGGGGGGGGGGGGGGGGGGGGGGGGGGGGGGGGGGGGGGGGGGGGGGGGGGGGGGGGGGGGGGGGGGGGGGGGGGGGGGGGGGGGGGGGGGGGGGGGGGGGGGGGGGGGGGGGGGGGGGGGGGGGGGGGGGGGGGGGGGGGGGGGGGGGGGGGGGGGGGGGGGGGGGGGGGGGGGGGGGGGGGGGGGGGGGGGGGGGGGGGGGGGGGGGGGGGGGGGGGGGGGGGGGGGGGGGGGGGGGGGGGGGGGGGGGGGGGGGGGGGGGGGGGGGGGGGGGGGGGGGGGGGGGGGGGGGGGGGGGGGGGGGGGGGGGGGGGGGGGGGGGGGGGGGGGGGGGGGGGGGGGGGGGGGGGGGGGGGGGGGGGGGGGGGGGGGGGGGGGGGGGGGGGGGGGGGGGGGGGGGGGGGGGGGGGGGGGGGGGGGGGGGGGGGGGGGGGGGGGGGGGGGGGGGGGGGGGGGGGGGGGGGGGGGGGGGGGGGGGGGGGGGGGGGGGGGGGGGGGGGGGGGGGGGGGGGGGGGGGGGGGGGGGGGGGGGGGGGGGGGGGGGGGGGGGGGGGGGGGGGGGGGGGGGGGGGGGGGGGGGGGGGGGGGGGGGGGGGGGGGGGGGGGGGGGGGGGGGGGGGGGGGGGGGGGGGGGGGGGGGGGGGGGGGGGGGGGGGGGGGGGGGGGGGGGGGGGGGGGGGGGGGGGGGGGGGGGGGGGGGGGGGGGGGGGGGGGGGGGGGGGGGGGGGGGGGGGGGGGGGGGGGGGGGGGGGGGGGGGGGGGGGGGGGGGGGGGGGGGGGGGGGGGGGGGGGGGGGGGGGGGGGGGGGGGGGGGGGGGGGGGGGGGGGGGGGGGGGGGGGGGGGGGGGGGGGGGGGGGGGGGGGGGGGGGGGGGGGGGGGGGGGGGGGGGGGGGGGGGGGGGGGGGGGGGGGGGGGGGGGGGGGGGGGGGGGGGGGGGGGGGGGGGGGGGGGGGGGGGGGGGGGGGGGGGGGGGGGGGGGGGGGGGGGGGGGGGGGGGGGGGGGGGGGGGGGGGGGGGGGGGGGGGGGGGGGGGGGGGGGGGGGGGGGGGGGGGGGGGGGGGGGGGGGGGGGGGGGGGGGGGGGGGGGGGGGGGGGGGGGGGGGGGGGGGGGGGGGGGGGGGGGGGGGGGGGGGGGGGGGGGGGGGGGGGGGGGGGGGGGGGGGGGGGGGGGGGGGGGGGGGGGGGGGGGGGGGGGGGGGGGGGGGGGGGGGGGGGGGGGGGGGGGGGGGGGGGGGGGGGGGGGGGGGGGGGGGGGGGGGGGGGGGGGGGGGGGGGGGGGGGGGGGGGGGGGGGGGGGGGGGGGGGGGGGGGGGGGGGGGGGGGGGGGGGGGGGGGGGGGGGGGGGGGGGGGGGGGGGGGGGGGGGGGGGGGGGGGGGGGGGGGGGGGGGGGGGGGGGGGGGGGGGGGGGGGGGGGGGGGGGGGGGGGGGGGGGGGGGGGGGGGGGGGGGGGGGGGGGGGGGGGGGGGGGGGGGGGGGGGGGGGGGGGGGGGGGGGGGGGGGGGGGGGGGGGGGGGGGGGGGGGGGGGGGGGGGGGGGGGGGGGGGGGGGGGGGGGGGGGGGGGGGGGGGGGGGGGGGGGGGGGGGGGGGGGGGGGGGGGGGGGGGGGGGGGGGGGGGGGGGGGGGGGGGGGGGGGGGGGGGGGGGGGGGGGGGGGGGGGGGGGGGGGGGGGGGGGGGGGGGGGGGGGGGGGGGGGGGGGGGGGGGGGGGGGGGGGGGGGGGGGGGGGGGGGGGGGGGGGGGGGGGGGGGGGGGGGGGGGGGGGGGGGGGGGGGGGGGGGGGGGGGGGGGGGGGGGGGGGGGGGGGGGGGGGGGGGGGGGGGGGGGGGGGGGGGGGGGGGGGGGGGGGGGGGGGGGGGGGGGGGGGGGGGGGGGGGGGGGGGGGGGGGGGGGGGGGGGGGGGGGGGGGGGGGGGGGGGGGGGGGGGGGGGGGGGGGGGGGGGGGGGGGGGGGGGGGGGGGGGGGGGGGGGGGGGGGGGGGGGGGGGGGGGGGGGGGGGGGGGGGGGGGGGGGGGGGGGGGGGGGGGGGGGGGGGGGGGGGGGGGGGGGGGGGGGGGGGGGGGGGGGGGGGGGGGGGGGGGGGGGGGGGGGGGGGGGGGGGGGGGGGGGGGGGGGGGGGGGGGGGGGGGGGGGGGGGGGGGGGGGGGGGGGGGGGGGGGGGGGGGGGGGGGGGGGGGGGGGGGGGGGGGGGGGGGGGGGGGGGGGGGGGGGGGGGGGGGGGGGGGGGGGGGGGGGGGGGGGGGGGGGGGGGGGGGGGGGGGGGGGGGGGGGGGGGGGGGGGGGGGGGGGGGGGGGGGGGGGGGGGGGGGGGGGGGGGGGGGGGGGGGGGGGGGGGGGGGGGGGGGGGGGGGGGGGGGGGGGGGGGGGGGGGGGGGGGGGGGGGGGGGGGGGGGGGGGGGGGGGGGGGGGGGGGGGGGGGGGGGGGGGGGGGGGGGGGGGGGGGGGGGGGGGGGGGGGGGGGGGGGGGGGGGGGGGGGGGGGGGGGGGGGGGGGGGGGGGGGGGGGGGGGGGGGGGGGGGGGGGGGGGGGGGGGGGGGGGGGGGGGGGGGGGGGGGGGGGGGGGGGGGGGGGGGGGGGGGGGGGGGGGGGGGGGGGGGGGGGGGGGGGGGGGGGGGGGGGGGGGGGGGGGGGGGGGGGGGGGGGGGGGGGGGGGGGGGGGGGGGGGGGGGGGGGGGGGGGGGGGGGGGGGGGGGGGGGGGGGGGGGGGGGGGGGGGGGGGGGGGGGGGGGGGGGGGGGGGGGGGGGGGGGGGGGGGGGGGGGGGGGGGGGGGGGGGGGGGGGGGGGGGGGGGGGGGGGGGGGGGGGGGGGGGGGGGGGGGGGGGGGGGGGGGGGGGGGGGGGGGGGGGGGGGGGGGGGGGGGGGGGGGGGGGGGGGGGGGGGGGGGGGGGGGGGGGGGGGGGGGGGGGGGGGGGGGGGGGGGGGGGGGGGGGGGGGGGGGGGGGGGGGGGGGGGGGGGGGGGGGGGGGGGGGGGGGGGGGGGGGGGGGGGGGGGGGGGGGGGGGGGGGGGGGGGGGGGGGGGGGGGGGGGGGGGGGGGGGGGGGGGGGGGGGGGGGGGGGGGGGGGGGGGGGGGGGGGGGGGGGGGGGGGGGGGGGGGGGGGGGGGGGGGGGGGGGGGGGGGGGGGGGGGGGGGGGGGGGGGGGGGGGGGGGGGGGGGGGGGGGGGGGGGGGGGGGGGGGGGGGGGGGGGGGGGGGGGGGGGGGGGGGGGGGGGGGGGGGGGGGGGGGGGGGGGGGGGGGGGGGGGGGGGGGGGGGGGGGGGGGGGGGGGGGGGGGGGGGGGGGGGGGGGGGGGGGGGGGGGGGGGGGGGGGGGGGGGGGGGGGGGGGGGGGGGGGGGGGGGGGGGGGGGGGGGGGGGGGGGGGGGGGGGGGGGGGGGGGGGGGGGGGGGGGGGGGGGGGGGGGGGGGGGGGGGGGGGGGGGGGGGGGGGGGGGGGGGGGGGGGGGGGGGGGGGGGGGGGGGGGGGGGGGGGGGGGGGGGGGGGGGGGGGGGGGGGGGGGGGGGGGGGGGGGGGGGGGGGGGGGGGGGGGGGGGGGGGGGGGGGGGGGGGGGGGGGGGGGGGGGGGGGGGGGGGGGGGGGGGGGGGGGGGGGGGGGGGGGGGGGGGGGGGGGGGGGGGGGGGGGGGGGGGGGGGGGGGGGGGGGGGGGGGGGGGGGGGGGGGGGGGGGGGGGGGGGGGGGGGGGGGGGGGGGGGGGGGGGGGGGGGGGGGGGGGGGGGGGGGGGGGGGGGGGGGGGGGGGGGGGGGGGGGGGGGGGGGGGGGGGGGGGGGGGGGGGGGGGGGGGGGGGGGGGGGGGGGGGGGGGGGGGGGGGGGGGGGGGGGGGGGGGGGGGGGGGGGGGGGGGGGGGGGGGGGGGGGGGGGGGGGGGGGGGGGGGGGGGGGGGGGGGGGGGGGGGGGGGGGGGGGGGGGGGGGGGGGGGGGGGGGGGGGGGGGGGGGGGGGGGGGGGGGGGGGGGGGGGGGGGGGGGGGGGGGGGGGGGGGGGGGGGGGGGGGGGGGGGGGGGGGGGGGGGGGGGGGGGGGGGGGGGGGGGGGGGGGGGGGGGGGGGGGGGGGGGGGGGGGGGGGGGGGGGGGGGGGGGGGGGGGGGGGGGGGGGGGGGGGGGGGGGGGGGGGGGGGGGGGGGGGGGGGGGGGGGGGGGGGGGGGGGGGGGGGGGGGGGGGGGGGGGGGGGGGGGGGGGGGGGGGGGGGGGGGGGGGGGGGGGGGGGGGGGGGGGGGGGGGGGGGGGGGGGGGGGGGGGGGGGGGGGGGGGGGGGGGGGGGGGGGGGGGGGGGGGGGGGGGGGGGGGGGGGGGGGGGGGGGGGGGGGGGGGGGGGGGGGGGGGGGGGGGGGGGGGGGGGGGGGGGGGGGGGGGGGGGGGGGGGGGGGGGGGGGGGGGGGGGGGGGGGGGGGGGGGGGGGGGGGGGGGGGGGGGGGGGGGGGGGGGGGGGGGGGGGGGGGGGGGGGGGGGGGGGGGGACATCTACATTACAAATATATAGGAATTTTTTGCAAAATCATCACGGTTTAAGAGCAGTTTTGAAAAAACCGTTTTTTTCAAAACCGAAAACGTGAATCGTATTTTGGACTTAATTTTCAAATGGTTTGTCGGAATTGAGCAAATAAGATGGCGTTGGAAAGCTGTTGAAAATCCGCTTCTTCCATATATCTAACGTTTTTTCAAATTCTATACGATTTAAAAGTAATTTGAAAAATGGTGAAATTTTGGGCGAAACGTATTTTCATGTGTTTTTGCAAACGGTTTATCGGATTGACGCAAATGATATGTCGTTGGGACGCTATGGAAAATGCGCAACTTTTTTGTATAGAAATGTTTTTCTAATTCCTTACGGTTTAAACTCGATTTTGAATACAGTCAAATTTAATTTCGAACGCGATTTTTTTAAAAGTTTGTCGAAATGGGGCAAATAATATACCGTTAGAAAGATATCGAAAATGTGAAACTTAGTTATGTTAACACTTTCCCAAATTCGCAACCGTTGAAGAGTAATTTGAAATACGGTGAGACCCATCGTGTTATTTTCTCTGTCAGAAAAAACAGAGTACTTGTACTGATTTTTTGTGTGTGTTTGTACTGATGTATTATTCATAGAGTAATTTTGAATATGGTGAAGCCTGTCGTATTCTTTTTTCCGTTCCGGAAACAAAGTACTCGAACTGATCTCGTATGGATTTGTGCTAAGCACGTTTTCACAGATTGAACTTTTACTTTGTTTTTTGGGTAAGGTTTTCCTCTAAAAGTTTCAATGGTTTACGGTAGCATTGTTCCTGTACTTACATAGTTTATATCGTCGAACTGAATGATATTTTATTCAAAAAGAAAATGTTTTGTTTGTTTCTTTTTTTTGAACTCAACATTTTTTTACAACAATGTTCTGAACTTCTCTCATTTTACGACTTGTACTTTTACCATTTGAATTTTCATGGGGTTTTTATTTTGCTTGAACTTTTACAATTTGAATTTCTGCTATTTCTTTTATTCCGAACGGACCACCGTTTTAACTCGTACTGATCAATATTTTTAATTCAAACCATTTGTCCTTTCATCATCTGACAGAAATTGTTTCCACACATATAATACATGTACATAAATCATATTATCCATAGCACAAAAATCATCGGCCTATTCTTGTACAGAACTTTTCAAGCACCCACATGAATACATGTACTGCCTGTACCAAATGTAACATTGGCAGAGCTACTAGTCTAGCTACACGCTATAGGAGCAGCCGATCATGCTCCTTTTTTTGGCCCATCTTCCTGTTCAAAAAAATGAAAACATCAATCAATTAAATAGGTTGCACCTAGGTCGTGTGTGTGCACTGTGTAGAACAGCCAGCCGTTACAGACTACAACTTATAGTCTACTGACTAACAGCTCTTGTACACTAAGACATGGAAAAAATGCAGCAAATGACTTGATCAATGATAGTAATATATAATGGCATATCACTGGAATTTGGACATCATGAACACTGAATATTTGCTTCTCCACAACAGCCTCATTACTGATTGAAAATCCCCTACTTGGGGTAGTGAACCTTTTTGCCGAACAGCTACAGTTTTAAAAATTGTACCACCAAACCTTATTGGCGTATGAACCTATAAAGAAATAGGAAATGAACTGCCGAATCCAGCCAAACATGAACTCCCCTTTAAAAGTAATATAGTACATCCTCGATATTTCTGAAAATTAAAGTTGATGAACTAAGCTAAAGATGAACTGAAACTTAATCAAAAGTTGAACTCCTATAGGGTTCAAGGTCAAAAGAACCTCCACATCCATCAAACTTCATATCCTGGAGTTCAATTTCCGTGAAAATCAAACTTGTGTATCACTCAGTACATGTATTACTACCCAGAGCAGCACCAGCCTGCATCCCAGAGCCCAAGTTATAGATACAGCCTGGTGTAAGGCCATTGTTTCAGCATGCATGGTATCACTGACCTCACTAACCTCCTCAAGATGATGACCGTGTCCCACCACAACAGCTTACCGATTATTAAAATATCAGCAGAATGTTACATTGCCGAGAGGTTTATGCTTCAAGGTCAATAAACATTTTCTTAACTAAAAGAATGAGAAAGAAACTATAAATGAGCTTCATACTATGAAAGAATGAGCATAAAATTATTCCCTCCGCTACAGACTAAAAGAGACATCAGTACTAGAATGACTCGAGAAGAACTTTAGATTTGTAGCAGCACACACGAGAAACTTCCAGAATTTTATAGAATCAAAACAAACTTCCAGAATTTTTTAAAACTGAACTGACGATTTTTCTGCACATGCACCCAACAAATTTCACTTCTACAACCGTATGCATAAGTACCAAAAAACAGTACGCTAATAAACCATTTTTTACGGCGGTGGCGGCTCACTCCGTGCAACGTCTCTGAACTTGGTGTATGCCGGCGGTAGAACTTCCTGGCCTTCCAAACTTGTACTGAAGATATGTACCAAACAACAGTATGCCTAAGTATTCCGAAGACATACAAGAGCTACACACAGCCGTGAGTTACCAAAAAACACAACAGCTTGTGCATTTTTTATAAAGCTTTTATATGCATAACACAATGACATTTTTTGGCACTACTTCTGCATTTTAGACATGCTATGCAAGAAATAACCAGAGAAATTGCTATACTTAGCAAAGGTGAACTACTAACCAGAGAACAACAGAATCTTTGTATCGTTGTACGTTTTCTTTTTTAATTTTAGAATCTCTACACTTTGCACGCAAAGCAATCTAACAAATACACAATTTATGCGCTAGCCGCTAATTTTTTTGATTGACAAAGGAAGATGGAGATGAGAGAGCAAAATTACTGCCAACAAGAGAGATGTTCTGCCTTCTTCCCTCAGGTCTGAATCAATAGTAGTACAAGTTCAATTAAAAATTAACTGAAAATTCAAACGGGAGGCATGGAGATCTTCACCGCTGGGAGCCAGTGAGGAGCGATTCGAGCAGTGTGTACCTGGACCGACACCGTATGCAGTAGGCAGAGAGCCGAAGATGGTGGTGTGGGCGCCGCAAGCACCGAATCCAGCCCGTGGTTAAGTCTTTTCTTTCATTGATTTGCAAAAAGAAAGCCCCTTTCTTTTTCATTTTCCCATGTAATAACACAAGGAAAAAATATCAGCAAACCACAATGGTAAAGACCAAAGCTACATGACAATACATTTTCTTCAGCTAGCTAGTACATGCTACTGACTCCACCACTGTAGCGTCCATGTATCCTCCTTGCGTGGGCAACCATTGGGGAGGAAGGGCTGCTGCCGCTCGACACGTTGAACCACCTGTAGGAATCAAAGTGAACTGAAGGGATTCATACACATCAATGGACACATGTACTACACAACAATGCGCATCTCTACTGTTCATAACAACAAACTAACAAAAAAACAATTTATGAAGGAAACAGTTCTTGAAATTGGGTTGAGCTTAAACTGTTTAGATTTTTGAACTCCTGCAACAGTTATACTTGAACTTGCGTGACACATTTTTCTGAAAGCATTTGGTGTTCAGAATACGCTATATGAAAAGGGGAAGGGGGAACACACTGAAACACATAGGAAAAAGTGAGAAAATCATGAACTATTAGCTAGGATATTTGTAATACTAGGCAGTGACATACATGTCAAACCTTTCGCACCATGAAGTAGCAGCGAGGTTCTTCTATCAGTGAGGAGGTGCAAAAGAAATGCAACAATACATTGAAAATTCCAATAAAAGCATTGAAAAAAAATCGTACTATTGGTCGTTTGCAATGCACGAGCACAATGAGAGAACTGAATCAAATAAAGTACCTTTCTTCCTGCACCTGTCTACTTGCATTATATGTTGCACGAGCCCCACATTGAACAGCTTGTTACCATTGCTAGGAATTTTCTAAAGTACACACCCGTTGCCAAGCAACGGAAGGGCGGCCAAGGTGTTGGTCTGAGTTGGATTCCATCGCCCTTGACCACACAGTGCATTGGTGGTGGCCATGCTTGCCTGTACTGCACAACAAACTAACCCAAACGAAAATGAGATGTGATAGCTAAAGACCATGATGTGTCCTAGTATCTCAAAATTAGGGTCAATTGAGGTACTTACTAAGCAGGATTTGTGAACCTTTATGTATTAAACTTTTTAAAGTTTTGAGATTGAACTTTTGTTCTTCTTTTCAAGTACTGACACTATATATATGTACACTGTTTGTGTCCTTGCACAGACATTTTCCACAAACAGATGACATGCACAAATTATAGTTTTTTGTACTGAACGTGCCCCAAATTTTGAACTGTCTAGGTGTTGCAAGCAAAGTTCCTGAAAAGTGAACTTTAGATTTGTTTCATCTCCACATTTTTTCTGAACTACACTAGCCACATAATTTACATCAACTTTTTTTCACATGCGAATATGAACAGCAGCGAATAAACATTTGAGCAATTCACAAGCACAAAATACAATGCAATTCTTTTCCACACATTTGAGACGGTGTCTTCATTTTTAGCAGATGAGATAGTAGTATAGGAGTTTAGCTTCAGTTTAAAAAAGAAGAGAAAGATGGAAAAATAGTAGTTATAATTCTTGTAGGCATTTCGACAAACAGTGGATGGGCACCCGGGGGGAGGCATGGGGATCATGCACTCGATTCTACTTGGACTGTTGTCCGTGTAGAAAATACAGAAAATACATGTAGACTGGGCACACCGGGATTTGGCCGCTATTGGGGATCTGCTACCCCTACTCCTGTGGACTGACGACTCCGGTGAAGTGGAGCTGATGGAGGCGGGGTTCACGAGCAGCGGCTGGGCGCGCCAGGATTTGGCTCTGTAAAGATGAAGTGCAAATCACATTAAAGGTGAACTAAAAATCTTCCTAGCAACCTCGTCCAATTGCATTACTCATAGCATGATCTATAGAGAGACTTACATCCCAAATAAAATACATGCAGAGATGGGCGGCCACCAGCTTGTTTATATCAAAAAATTTAAGAAGCCAATGAACTTCCGCATGACAAGTAGATCAATACAGCATGCAACTTATGTAGTTGCTTAACTCTAAACACATGGTCAAAATTTCAGTCACTTAAGAACTATAACAATAAAGCATTAACACACAGATTTACTTGTTTCACTATTAAAAATGGGTTTCAAACACAACTTCTAAGCAGACAGTGCTTACTTTTGCTCTCCCACTTGGACTGAACAGGCAAAAACAGAACGCATCACTTGCGCTAACAATCCGGAAATCCAATGAACACAAAAAAACATAGAATTATTCTGATACCTCGTATGTCGCTTCAGACGCGTCGGTTGGACTGATCTCCTTCTCCCATCTGGATGGATAAATTGTAGAACTTGCACGTCGACGTCGCAAAACTCACACTTTGGACGGATCTCCTTCTTCCATCTGGACTGACAGTTGCAGAACTTCCATCAGGTAACTCACATAACAAGCACGAATACAGCGATATCAACGAGAAATCGTGAGGGGGAGGGGTGGTCGCAGCGGTGGCGGGCGTGGGGAGGGTGGAAACATGCTCAGCGTTTAGTTCGATTGGCGGTGTTCCGTCAGTGCTGCAAAAACATAAACATTTGCATTTTCTGAAGCTAACAAAGGGCAGATGAACTGAATTTGATTTTGCTAGCGAACTGATGCAATTTTATAGAACGAACGTTCACAGTTCCGCCAGTTCTCAGTCCAATTGGTAATGTTCCGTCAGTCTTGTGGAAACATGACCATTTGCATTTTTTGAAGCTACTGGGGTTGTTGGGGCGGCATTGAACGGGCACTGGTGGTGGTGGTGAACGGCCTGCGTGCTGAGGCAGCGGAGGGCGACGCCGGATCATGGGGCAGGCCCAATTCCAATAAGAGGTCTCTAAAATTAATTGACTAATATCATTTTTTGCTACTTTTAGTTGCAGCCCCAATTCCAATAAGAGATCTGTAAAATTAATTGACCAATATCATGTTAACAAAAAGAACCTGTCCAGCGGGCACCCATGATAACTACAAGCAGCAAGTGGTATAATGAAAATATGCCTAGTATGAGCTCTAGCAAATAGCAAGTGTGAGCATTCAGATTTCTGTATGCCATTTTAGTGTGTATCGTAATTCAATTGTTTAAGATCCCAGAAAGTCGAGGCGGACATGGCCTCGTCAATCCAAACATTGAATGTATATCTTTTATGTTATGAAAAGCAAGTGGTATCATCCGTCAGACACACATAACAATAATTTATGTAGTCTATATCATCCATCGTACTGCCATTAGCACTGCACACAAACCGCCATTAGTACTGACATTAGTACAACAATAATTTCTTTGGTCAGACATCCATTACCCTAACCCAAAATGTACTGCCATTAGCACTGCACACAAACGGCCATTTGTATTTCAATTGTTGTAATATATGTAGTTGAACTTATTGATTTCCATTTGTAATTGTTGCTCTTATAAATATCATGTGTGTTTGTTTACGTACTGAAAACGGAATACATACTGAACTTAACAATACGGAAACAACAATACTTCCTACTTGTTCTCTCTTTGTTGCCATATAGTTAGAGCTTACAGCCACATGAGCAAAATCTTTTATTATATTTTTGTAATAATCTGACATATATAGTATAAAACCAAACTGGGTTTTAACACATACAATTGAACTTTTCTGTACGTTTTTTTTTTTGAACTGATGACATATATACATGGTGAACTACAGAGCATCAATTTTGGCAGTAAACACAATTCATATTTTCAGAATCAGGAGATGGACCGAGCTGATTGTTCTAGGTACGGTGAACTGATTTTGCAGATAAAAATCTAGTTTCTAGGTACGATGGACTGCAGGAGCAAAAGAAAACGGGACACTTTGATTGAAAGTGTCTGCTTTCTTCAATTGAGCAGGTGGCCGAGCAGCGTGCTGATAAGGGGCGGCGCGCGGCGGCGCGACTGCTGCTCGTGACTAACTCGTCCATCTCGACACCATGGGGTCGAACTGAGGACGGCTATGGGAGTAGGGAGCATCGAGCGCGGCGGGTGGTGGCGCATACCTAGGTGAAGCAGGAAGGAGACGCGCATGCGAACAAGAAGGGCCCGGCGTTGGAGTTCGTCTTCAGCCATGGCGAGCACCGGGGTGCGCCTTCCTCAGTCGCGGAGCGACTTGCGCCTCCACACTTCCCCGCCGGGGGGGGGGGGGGGGGGGGGGGGGGGGGGGGGGGGGGGGGGGGGGGGGGGGGGGGGGGGGGGGGGGGGGGGGGGGGGGGGGGGGGGGGGGGGGGGGGGGGGGGGGGGGGGGGGGGGGGGGGGGGGGGGGGGGGGGGGGGGGGGGGGGGGGGGGGGGGGGGGGGGGGGGGGGGGGGGGGGGGGGGGGGGGGGGGGGGGGGGGGGGGGGGGGGGGGGGGGGGGGGGGGGGGGGGGGGGGGGGGGGGGGGGGGGGGGGGGGGGGGGGGGGGGGGGGGGGGGGGGGGGGGGGGGGGGGGGGGGGGGGGGGGGGGGGGGGGGGGGGGGGGGGGGGGGGGGGGGGGGGGGGGGGGGGGGGGGGGGGGGGGGGGGGGGGGGGGGGGGGGGGGGGGGGGGGGGGGGGGGGGGGGGGGGGGGGGGGGGGGGGGGGGGGGGGGGGGGGGGGGGGGGGGGGGGGGTGGCGGCCAGAGATGGTGGACAAGGTGGGGGTTGGGCGGCGGCCGGAGACGGGGTAGAAGGTGGCGTTGGGCGTCGGGTGAGATGGTGGAGAAGGTGGGAGTTGGGCACCGACGGGAGCTGGAGAGATGAGGTGGAGGTGGGGCGTCTGAACCGGGAGAGGGTAGTGATTTTTTCTTTTCACAGACAGGGTTGGATAGTGGAAACTACAGATCCCGCCCTTATAGGGTCGAGGGGTAACAAAATAATACTCATTCAATTTGGCAATGCTTTCGAAGCAATGTTTGGCGGCTTATCACTGATCCACAATCGTTATGTGCACGGGTGTTGAAGGCAAAATATTTCCCTAACTGCACTATTCTTGAAGCTACGTTGAAAAACGGTGCATCTTTTACCTGGCAAAGTATTATGAAGGGTGTTGCTACTTTCAAATTGGGATATATTTGGAGAATTGGGAACGGCGAGAGTGTTAATATATGGAATGATCCTTGGGTGCCAGCGAGTCCGGATAGAAAGATTATATCTCCACGAGGACAGACTATATTGTCAAGGGTCAGCGATCTGATAGATCCCGGAACTGGCACGTGGGACGAAGATCTCCTTCGATCTATTCTCAACCCAGTTGATGTCAGGAGAGTTCTACAACTCCCACTTAGCTACAATTCTTTTGATGATTTCATTGCTTGGCACCCAGATCGAAGGGGAGTTTTTTCAGTAAGATCAGCGTACAAGTTGCAATGGACTCATTCTTTTCAGGCACACGCAAATGCAATGGAGAGGCCGGGGGGTTCAAACTCGCCTGCAATATGGACAAGGCTATGGAAATTAAATGTCCCACGTAAGGTTTCCATTTTCTGTTGGCGCTCCCTGCATGGAATAATTCCATTAAAATCAATACTCACTAATAGGCATGTGGGTTCCGATGGTGCCTGTCCTATCTGCCATCAAGGTCCGGAGGATGTACGACATCTGCTGTTTGATTGCTCACATGCAGTATCACTATGGAGTCAGTTGGGGGTGTTACATATAATTGAAGAGGCCAAGATGATTGATCGGTCTGGATCGGTTATACTAGAACACTTGTTACTAGCGGACGATTGTCCTGCCCCTTTGAAACAAAATTTGGATGTCAAGCAAATTATTGCAGTGGGGAGTTGGTATCTATGGTGGATTCGGAGACAAGTTACACATGAGGGAAAGACACCGAACCCAGCAAGGTGGCCTATGTCCGTTCTTGCAATCGCCAACAATTACCATGAGTCGAATTCCAAGAAGCAAGCTGAGAGGATGAACTCATGGTGCTGTCCTGAACCAAGGTTTGTGAAACTGAACGTGGATGCAGCATTTCATGCTGATGAGGGGACCGGAGCAGTGGCAGCTGTACTGAGAGATAGCAAAGGAAAATTTCTGGCAGCCCAATGCAAGTACATTCCAAACGCGGCTGATGTGGTTACATCAGAGGCAATGGCCATGCGGGAAGGGCTCAGGTTTGCAAACTCCCTGGGATTTCCAAGAATAGAAGCGGAATCGGACTCGCTCGTGGTCATACAATTTTGCACGGGGGAAAACAGATGGTGGGATGCGGCTACTGCAGTTTTCGCGGACTGCGTCGACGAGGCGGCTCTTATAGGGAAGGTCAAGTTTAAACATTGTCTTAGATCTTGTAATCAGACAGCTCATGAGCTAGCTAGCTTTTGTTTTTGTAATAAGATTTCGCAAAGCTGGATAGACGAGGCCCCGGCCTGTATTTTCTCCAGTTTGGTGGATGATGTAACCCTTCTTGATAATTAATAAAGCTAGGGGGGGGGGGGGGGGGGGGGGGGGGGGGGGGGGGGGGGGGGGGGGGGGGGGGGGGGGGGGGGGGGGGGGGGGGGGGGGGGGGGGGGGGGGGGGGGGGGGGGGGGGGGGGGGGGGGGGGGGGGGGGGGGGTAACCATGGGCATGTCGATATTTGATCTACCACTTGGACTTGTCCTATGGTCATGTTCGAAAATGTTCACATCCCCATGGTTTGAATTGCTTTATCCTTGTTCATACCTTTTTGACTCCTTCTCATCCGTATCCCTATCGTGTATCCATTTCAATCGATCGCCAGCAAGGTTCCACTAACTCCGAGGAACATGCTCGACCTAAGAAGAAGAAGACTGATACGTCCATTTTGCATCATGTTTTCTTACTGTTATTTACGATGTTTTATCTATAATAATGCTTTTTGGAGTAATAATAATGCCTTTTCTCTCATAATATGCAAGGTATACACAAAGAGGAAGAATTCCGGCAGCTGG
Source organism: Thinopyrum obtusiflorum (assembly GCA_036873465.1). Classification (NCBI taxonomy): domain Eukaryota; kingdom Viridiplantae; phylum Streptophyta; class Magnoliopsida; order Poales; family Poaceae; genus Thinopyrum; species Thinopyrum obtusiflorum. The sequence goes on from JAAAWM010011113.1 coordinate 51,927, forward strand.
AAATCTGGACCTGGAAAAGCTACGTCAGGCTACCTATTCTGCACAACTCCAAATGAGCTGAAACTTCACGAGGATTTTTTATGGAATATTTGAGAATTATTGCAGCAAATAACTACCAGAGGGGGCCCACCAGGAGGGCACAACCCACCTGGGCGCACCAGGAAGCCCAGGCGCGCCCTGGTGGGTTGTGCTCACCCAGGCCCACCTTCCGTGCCCATCTTCTGGTATATAGGTCATTTTGACCTAGAAAAAATAAGGAAAGGATTTTCGGGATGGAGCGCCGCCGTCTCGAGGCGGAACTTGAGCAGGAGCACGTTTGCCCACCGACAGAGCGATTCCGCCGAGGGAACCCCCCCCCGGGGGGGGGGGGGGGGCCCCGAAGGGGGAAATCACCGTCATCATCATCACCAACAACTCTCCCATCTTGGGGAGGGCAATCTCCATCAACATCTTCAACAACACCATGTCACGGGATATCCGCGACCACCTATGGGACCGGGCGGTCCCTTGCTGGTTCGGCGGGGGACGTCGCGTTGCACAAAGAGCAGAGCGGCGCGCGGCAGCACGGCAGAGAGCACACAAACGATTTTACCCAGGTTCGGGCCACCGCGAGGCGTAAGACCCTACTCCTGCTTTGGTGGATTGATGGTGGAAATGAGCGTGGTGGTGCGTGGTACACTTGCCTGGCAAGGCCTGCCTCGGGGCTACGGTGACCACAAGCGTGTGGTGGCTTGGGTTTGTCAAGTGGTCACCACAGTGGCAAAACAGTCATTACCCACTGATATGATAGTAAACAGTGCTATCATACCTAACTCTGCGGGCTGTCAGGGTGCATTAAATGCACCGCTTAGTGTCACATCACTAGCTGCCCGGCAAGGCCTGCCTAGCTTATCTTGCCAGCTTCGCATATGTCCTCTTGACACGTTGCTGGATGGGTGTCATTTGTGGGCTTCTTCTATAGGAGATGGTCGCCATGTGGCAAATGCTGCCACTCAATCACCTTGCGGCTTGACACCGCACTCATTGACGACGTGGGTCATACTTGTGCGTTTGGCGGGGGTGGTTCGGTCCCCGCGAGCCCCGGCAGGCGCTGCCGGGGAGTCTTGATTACTTGCTTCTGGTGGTGGCTTGGCCCCTTGCCGGGCTCGCCTGCCCGGCGAGGGAGGACCTTCTCTTGCCGATATTCTGTCCCTTTGGCTCGGTCTTGATCTCTCTGAGCTGCATGTTGGTTCCCTCAAGTCTCTTGGTCCCTTGACTCCTGACTAAAGCTGGTGCTCCAATCTTGATCTTGTGCCTGTGCACAGTTGGGCAACATACCCGGGGTCTGTTGCACCGACAAAAGCCCCCGGGCCTGCCCCGATCGCGCTGCGGAGCATTGGCGGGGTAGGGCCTAATAAGTGCACAGGCAAGGCTGCTGAAGGGTTTGGCCCCTTTGAATTTTTTTCGTTGCTGCTTCATTAGTTTTGGTTTTGTGGCGGTTTCCGATTCCCCCGCGCGTGGTGTAAAGCCAACAGTGGTGGGGCCGCGGCAGTGATGGCCCATGAATGACTTTAACGCACGGGGTAGAAACCGCCAATTTACTCTTCCCACATCGCGCTCTTATCCTTAGCCACGTATGCCGCATGCATAGCGTGGGGTAGGTAACGGAGCGCGTGGTGAGGAAGAGCATCTTGAAGTGGGTCCATCCGTCTTGAATTGGCGGAGGAGGGCGGCGGTTGCCCGTTGACTGTGCAGCTGCCCTTCCCTGCCCGGCCTATAAAAGGAGGGGCGGAGGAGGGTGAAGTCATCGACCTCCGCATCCCTCTCCTTCTTCTTTCCTGGTTCTATGCTTCTTCTTGTAATGCTGAAGGGAAGGGCCCGGGGCCTGCCCCCGGGCTTCTGTTCGGGGAAATTGCTGCCTCATGTTGGTGTTGACGCTTGGGGAGTGACCCTGGTCCTTGGTGCGGTGAACTTCTTGGTCTCTTTGAAGCTCGCCCGGGAGGCATGGCTGGAGATCATTGGTAATCCCAGCATTGCCCCTCCCGGAGGCCTTGGAGCCGTTGTCGATGAGAGGCGCGCCTTCCTGCCCACCAAGGAGGGGTGTGGGGGGGGGGGGGGGGGGGGGGGGGGGGGGGGGGGGGGGGGGGGGGGGGGGGGGGGGGGGGGGGGGGGGGGGGGGGGGGGGGGGGGGGGGGGGGGGGGGGGGGGGGGGGGGGGGGGGGGGGGGGGGGGGGGGGGGGGGGGGGGGGGGGGGGGGGGGGGGGGGGGGGGGGGGGGGGGGGGGGGGGGGGGGGGGGGGGGGGGGGGGGGGGGGGGGGGGGGGGGGGGGGGGGGGGGGGGGGGGGGGGGGGGGGGGGGGGGGGGGGGGGGGGGGGGGGGGGGGGGGGGGGGGGGGGGGGGGGGGGGGGGGGGGGGGGGGGGGGGGGGGGGGGGGGGGGGGGGGGGGGGGGGGGGGGGGGGGGGGGGGGGGGGGGGGGGGGGGGGGGGGGGGGGGGGGGGGGGGGGGGGGGGGGGGGGGGGGGGGGGGGGGGGGGGGGGGGGGGGGGGGGGGGGGGGGGGGGGGGGGGGGGGGGGGGGGGGGGGGGGGGGGGGGGGGGGGGGGGGGGGGGGGGGGGGGGGGGGGGGGGGGGGGGGGGGGGGGGGGGGGGGGGGGGGGGGGGGGGGGGGGGGGGGGGGGGGGGGGGGGGGGGGGGGGGGGGGGGGGGGGGGGGGGGGGGGGGGGGGGGGGGGGGGGGGGGGGGGGGGGGGGGGGGGGGGGGGGGGGGGGGGGGGGGGGGGGGGGGGGGGGGGGGGGGGGGGGGGGGGGGGGGGGGGGGGGGGGGGGGGGGGGGGGGGGGGGGGGGGGGGGGGGGGGGGGGGGGGGGGGGGGGGGGGGGGGGGGGGGGGGGGGGGGGGGGGGGGGGGGGGGGGGGGGGGGGGGGGGGGGGGGGGGGGGGGGGGGGGGGGGGGGGGGGGGGGGGGGGGGGGGGGGGGGGGGGGGGGGGGGGGGGGGGGGGGGGGGGGGGGGGGGGGGGGGGGGGGGGGGGGGGGGGGGGGGGGGGGGGGGGGGGGGGGGGGGGGGGGGGGGGGGGGGGGGGGGGGGGGGGGGGGGGGGGGGGGGGGGGGGGGGGGGGGGGGGGGGGGGGGGGGGGGGGGGGGGGGGGGGGGGGGGGGGGGGGGGGGGGGGGGGGGGGGGGGGGGGGGGGGGGGGGGGGGGGGGTTCAAGCTATTTGGAGATTATTATCTCATTCAAGTCATTTAATTCAACCGGTGCAATCTCTCTTCAAAATCATTTCAACGGTGTTTCGCTTGAGTGGGCCCTAACCCACAGGTCTTTTCCTAGGATCTTATCTGACTCTTCTAATTTTTCCCGGAGCTATTCTCTAATTCTTTTTCAAAGTTTGACGTAAGAATGAATTATCAGCAGCCATATTCCTTCTCCAAGATCGCCTTCAGATCATTTTCATTGTTGGCTCAACCTCTTCACTTTTCATTCTCCCGGAGTATCTCAACAATTTTGGTGGTGTTCCTCATCGTCATTCTCAACATTGGAAGACCGAAGAAGAGTTTTTCTCCTAAATCTTGTCCGTTCTATTGAAGATTCATGATTCTAGCTTCATGCCATTCTCATGATTGTTTTTTATTGTGAGAATTATTTTCACCCATCCAGAGCATTTCAGGAGTTGTTTTCGTTTCTTGATCATCCAAATGCCATCATTTTAGAAGATTTATTCGTTCTCAACATTCAGCTCTTGTTCACCAATTCTCCTAAATTGTTATTTCTTCATTCATCTCCAATTTCTTCCGGTGCTTCACTCAAGCATTCTTTAGTCATCTCTTGATTTCTTCAACCTCTCGTATCTAAATTCTCTCAAGTATCTTCATGCGTTTTAATGCTTCCTGGAGAGACATTGTCTTTTAATCGTTCGTTTCAATTCTTACGGTGGTTCATTCAAGATTTCTATTCCTTTGTTATCGTATCAATTCATTCGTTGTTTCCAAATCCTACCGGTGGTTTGTTGAAGACCTTCCCAAGTTCGCGTTATATCTCTCCTTAACCCTTTTCAACGAGAATAAGTTGTGTGCAAAAATCCATTATTAGTCATCAATTTAAGTTGATGAAGGATAAGCATAACATAATTCTTATTCTTGTTCCATCCAAGTGATTAATTCCTTCTTCCGGACTTCATTCATGTTATCAATTCTCCATTTCATGTGTTTCATCTTTTCCTTTTCCGGAGTTCCAAGTTTTCTCGGTTATATCCTGGCGAAGTTCCATCTAAATCATTGCAAGGCTTCTTCTTGCTCTTTTCAACTTTTCTTTCATTTCGATCATCTTGTTACCTATCCGGAGTTCTTCGAAAGTTTCTCATGGTGGTTCATCAAAGATTTCTTTCATTCTCGAGATGTTGTCAAGATTCTTGTTGGAGGAGCTCAAGTATTCTTCATCTTACATTTCAAAGTGCAATTCTTTATACCTTATCTTTGAGGTGGTGCTATGTCACTCTTGACAATTTCCTGATTCACAAGTTGTCAGGAATGAGATATTTAAACCCATCATTTTTTCTCTTCGTTCAAGAGATCTTTTCAACCCATCAATCTCCTTGTTGAAGTTATCTTGGGTTATATTTCACCTAAAGCGTTCCCTAAGGAATGTTGCTATTGTGGTACCTATTGATAATCCAAGTTTCCTCCTATTCTCTCGGTAAAAGAAGTTTTCTTCTCTTCATTGCTCTCAGGCAAGCAATTGATTCCGTTAGTGGCAAAATTTCACCTCAAGTTTTGAGATGTTTTCCATAAGCCCACAACAAGCTTATTCTTTTCGTTGTTGATTTTCCACCAGCTCCGTTCAATCCTTATTTGTAAGGATGCTTTTCAAATTCAATTGTGGTAGAAGATGTCATTTTCTTCTCAATTATTTTCCTTCCAATGGTCCAACTTCTATTCTTTCCTTCCGGAGGCATTGTGAGGTCGCTCTCTTCGTCCCACCACTCGTTCTGCCAAGATCATGTTCTTTTCCATCCTTATCCAGTTAACCGGAGTGTTGTGTACTCTTTTCAAGTTTCATTCATCTTATGAAGTCTTGCCTCTCTTTTCAACCGGAGTGTTGTTCGGATTCTTTTGTTCTTATTATTTGTCCATCTCGATTAAACCAGAATGGTTTCAAAGCCTATCTTATCCCTTCAGCCTCTTTGTTCTTGTCGTATTCCTTGTTCCTCTTGTCTAACGGAGTGTTTTCAATTTCGTTATCTCCGTCATGTCATTTCTTCAAGTTTCAACCTCTCAAGGTTCCCGGTTTCGCTCATTTGTCAAAGAAGCAACTTTGTTTTACCTCTTGCTCTTCCGCTTCTCTCCGGTGCCATCCCTAGATCTCGGGGCGAGATCTCTTGTAAGTTGAGGAGTGTTGTGACACCCCGAGACTGACGCTCCAGACGCCTTCCATGTTTTGCGTGTCAGCTGTGTGTTTATTTCTTTGTTGCATTTCATCATGACATCATGAGCATTGCATCCGCTTGTTTTCATAAAACTTGCATCCGCTCGTAGTTGTCGCTTCTTTCTTGTTTGTTGACCTTCTCTTAGATAAACCGGACCGCTCTCTTCTCTCTCTCCTGAGCCCATCAAACCCCCTTGTCTCCATGGCCTTTTGTCAAATCCCTCGCGCGCGTTCGAAAGCTATCCCGAACCTGTCCCGGGCAGTCGTGATAGATGGGTCCAGATCATCCTCAAACATCCCTAAAACATTTTCGGTTATTTGTTGGACCCCCCTAAGCTATTTATTCTGAACCGCCCGATTTCGATCGGATGACCAAAAATCTACCTCAAACTAGACCCTTCCTATATATAGACCCCTAACCTAATCTAGACATACCACCTAATTTCTAGGGATCCTACCCTAGCGCCGCCACCTTCTCCCTCGGGATCCCTCCCGATCCCCTCGATTCACCCAGCCAGCGCCGCCTCCTCCTCAATTTCAGCGCCACCCAACCAAATCACGGCCAGCCGAGCGCCTCCTCCTTCCTCTGCCAGCTCGATCTTCCCCATCCCGCGCCCGAGCTCCTTCTCCTCATCGAGCCGAGGCTCCCTGCCGCCGGCAGCAGCAGCAGCAACTCTCGCATCCTCGACTCCCGAGCTCCTCGATCGTCGCCGGCGCACCCAGCAGATGAGCGCCGTCCCTGCTCCTTTTCCTTCCTCCTCTGCTCCTCTCTCACTGCTAATCTCTCTCCCCCGTTTCTTTCTCTACAGGAGGAAAGCACGACACCACGGCCTCCCCAAGCTCTGCTTCACCCCCGCCTTGGGTCCATGAGGAGACGACCATGCCGGCCGCCCTTCCCCATCTCGATCGGATCCAGGACCCCACCGCCTCCAGCCACCTCTCCGCGGTCATGGCTCCGCTGGAGGTTCCCTGCCCCGAACCTCTGCCACGACCAGCACCCGACTAGCAGGTCGCCAGCGCGCCCGATGCCTCCTCCTCGCGCATGCCTGGCCGCACCACCGGACCCCGCAGGTCGCCATGCCCTGCCATCTCCGTCTCTCTCTTCTTCCTTTCCCTGTTCTCCCCTCTGAATGTTCTGTCTTTTTCTTCAGACAACAGCACCATAGCCGCCCGTCAAGTTCGTGCCCCTGCCCCGATCTGGACCGGATCTCCTCTGCTCCGCCGCCTAGCTGCCGAATCCGCCCCATTCCGGTCGGTTCCCGCCGACCCCGGCACCAGGACCTTCGGTGATGCCACCTTCTGCGTCGCCATGAACCTGCAGCTGCCTCTATTCTTCAGTAATGAGAAGGAGCAGCTCGCTCGCCTCGCGTTGACCACGGCCGGGCCACATCTCGCGCCGCTCAGCCTCTTTTTTTTTTGAGAAAAACGCGCCGCTCAGCCTAGCGCCAACTTCTGCGGCCTCCTTCGCCTGACGGCCCGCCTCCCCTTCGCCCGTTGACCGCGGCCCAGCTCCCCACCTCCACCGACTGGGCTTGGCCCATGGTGAGCGCCCACTGCACTATTCCCGTTTCGGCCCAGCATATTTTTTTTCCCTGTCCAGCGATTTTAGCAATTATCCCTGGATTTACGGTTTTACAGAAAAGTCCTTCATGATCATGCATTTAATATCTCACAAACCGGGCAACGGATTAAAATGTTTTATATATGTAAAATGCTTAGAATTTCATCTAGTTTCATAATATGCTACTTTCATCCATGTTAAAAAATGTTTAAACTTGCTATTTGCATTAATTTGTATAAATGTCATGTTAAAATGGTTTATTTCATAACTAATTAACCTTAGCTCCGAATTTAATAAACTTTGTATGTAAATGGGATAGAAAAATGCATAGTTTAACATGATGCACTTACTTTTGCTGTTTAACAACTCTAAAATATGGTTTAGGTAGAACAGGACCATTTTCCAAAATATGCACATGGGGATTTTCCGGATTTGTTGTTTGTTGTTTCCGGCCCCATTTAAATTGTTTAGATTGTGTAGTTTACATATGCTTCACCTCTTACCATGTTTAACAACATTTAATATTGTTGGGTACATAAACGAGTTCGAACTAAATAACTTGAATGTGGTGTTTCGTCAATATGCAACGAGTTGCATATTGAGCTCCACTTAATTTGTAGTATTGTTTGTTGCACTTTGCCATGCCATGCCTCATTAAACCGAACATGCATCATATTTGGTTGTGCATCATGCCATGTTTATACTTGGTTGTTTACCATGTCATTTGCTTCTTTCCGGTTGCGCTTCTCCTTGATAGTTCCGATTACGTTGCGATTGTGAGGATCCGTTCGACTATGCCCGTTCGTCTTCTTCATGGATCCGATCTTCTTCCTAGCGGGATTTCAGGCAAGATGACCGTCACCTTGGATCTCACTACTATCTTTGCCTTGCTAGTTGACTCGATGCTATCGCTATGTCGCGCTACCTACCACTTGTTTATCAAGCCTCCCAATATGCCATGATAGCCTCTAACCTTTTTCCACCATCCTAGCAAACCGTTGTTTGGCTATCTTACCGCTTTGCTCAGCCCCTCTTATAGCGTTGTTAGTTGCAGGTGCAGTTACAGGTTGTTCCATGTTAGATATCATGGATATCATGGGATATCACAATATCTCTTATTTAATTAACGCATCTATATACTTGGTAAAGGGTGGAAGACTCGGCTTTATGCCTAGTGTTTTGTTCCACTCTTGCTCCCTAGTTTCCGTCATACCGTTGTTATGTTTCTTGATTTTGCGTCCCTAACACGGTGAGGGGTATGGGCCCTCTTGATACTTCGCTTTGAATAAAACTCTTCCAGCAAGGCCCAACATTGGTTTTAATATTTGCCATAATAATATTGAACTAAATAATTAATTGGCATAGGGTGTCATGGACCCGAGGATTGTTTTCTACATACAGGGAGGGGCCAGCGCTGATGGTGTTGGTCCCAAACGACAGTAGTCGGGGCCACCAACGGGTGTGCCAGCCGAAAACTTAGCCAATCCGGACGTGGCTTGAGACGAGATACGCGCGGCTACTATCAGGGTGTTGACACGCCGGGAGGTCTTGTTGGATTAGTTTTACCATTGTCGAAATGTCTTGTGCATCGGGATTCCGAGTCTGATCGGAGGGTCCCGCGATGGAGGATTGTCTCCGCGGATCGTGAGCTTGTCATGGGCTAAGTTGGGACACCCCTACAGGGTTTAAACTTTCGAAAACCGTGCTCGCGGTTATGTGGTAGGTGTGAATTTGTTAATATCCGGTTGTAGAGGACTCGAAGTAAACTCTATTAAAATACACCAACCGCGTTGCGTAACCGTGACTGTCTCTTTTCGGGGAAGTTCGAGAGGAGAACACGGTTGGGTTATGTTTGAACGTAAGTAGTTCAGGATCACTTATTGATCATTACTAGTTTGCGACCATTTGCGTAGTTTCTCATCTTACTCTTGTACTCGTAAGTTAGCCACCATACATGCTTAGTCGCTTGCTGCAACCTCACCACTTATCATTTCCATACCCATTAAGCTTTGCTAGTCTTGATACCCATGGTAATGGGATTGCTGAGTCCTCGTGGCTCACAGATTACTACAACAACAGTTGCAGGTACAGGTAATGTGATGATCATGACGCGAGAGTGATGTCTACTTGTTTTGGAGTTCTTCTTCTCCTTCGCTGATCTTGGGTTAGGTTCCTGGTCGGCAGCCTGGGCTAGCAGGGTGGATGTCGTTTGAGCTTCTGTTTGTGTTTCATCCGTAGTCGGATGTTGTTCTCATGTATGATGTTTGATGTATTTATGCGGCATTGGTATGCTATTGTATGTATCCCCAACTATTATGTAATGGTACGATGTAATGATATCCACCTTGCAAAAGCGTATTCAATATGCGCTTCTATCCTTGGTGGGACCTTCGATTTCCTTTAGGATAGAGTCGCATATTGGGCGTGACACCTGCTTTGGTGGATTGATGGTGGAAATGAGCGTGGTGGTGCGTGGTACACTTGCCCGGCAAGGCCTGCCTCAGGGCTACGGTGACCACAAGCGTGTGGTGGCTTGGGTTTGTCAAGTTTCCAACCCTCCAACCCCCTCCTACGATTGCCATGGGCCTCCTTTTATAGATTAAGGGGTCACCAAAGTGGCAACACAGTCATTACCCACTGATATGATAATAAACAGTGCTATCATACCTAACTCTGCGGGCTGTCAGGGTGCATTAAATGCACCGCTTAGTGTCACATCACTAGCTGCCTGGTGATACATCTTCAACGTATCTATAATTTTTTATTGTTCCATGCTATTATATTATCCATCTAGGATGTTTTATATGCATTTATATGCTATTTTATATGATTTTTGGGACTAACCTATTAACCTAGAGCCCAGTGCCAGTTTCTGTTTTTTCCTTGTTTTTGAGTTTTACAGGAAAGGGATACCAAACGGAGTCCAATTGACGTGCCAATTTTTGACGATTTTTTATGGACCAAAAGTAGCCCCCGGAGTAAAAGAATTGGGCCAGAAGAGTCCTGGGCCATCCACGAGGGTGGGGGGCGCGCCCTGCCCCCCTGGGCGCGCCCCCCTATCTTGTGGATGACTCGGAGACCCCCCTGACGTGAGACCTACGCCAAAAATTCCTATAAATACAGAAACCTCTAGAAAATAACCTAGATCGGGAGTTCCGCCGCCGCAAGCCTCTGTAGCCACCAAAAACCAATCGGGACCCTGTTTCGGCACCCTGCCGGAGGGGGGATCCCTCACCGGTGGCCATCTTCATCATCCTGGCGCTCTCCATGACGAGGAGGGAGTAGTTCACACTCGGGGCTGAGGGTATGTACCAGTAGCTATGTGTTTGATCTCTCTCTCTCTCGTGTTCTTGATTCGGCACGATCTTGATGTATCGCGAGCTTTGCTATTATAGTTGGATCTTATGATGTTTCTCCCCTTCTACTCTCTTGTAATGGATTGAGTTTTCCCTTTGACGTTATCTTATCAGATTGAGTCTTTAAGGATTTGAGAACACTTGATGTATGTCT
>JAAAWM010011114.1:0-62427 GCA_036873465.1 Thinopyrum obtusiflorum
CACTCGGATTGGCTTCCCAAGGGAGGCGATCAGAGGATCAAAAAGAAATATGCTCAGGGAATGACGTGATTGAATTGGAACATAGGCAATTTCCCCCTCAGTGACCGCCCGGACTACAGAAGTCGCCGAGCTTCAGCGGAAGCTTGATGTGGCGAGTGAGGACATCACGCTTATCCACAAGCGTCTTAACAAGTCACAAGGTATGTATTTGGGGCAGTCATTATATGCACTTGCTTATAATATAAGTGGGACGTGAAGGAGTGTATGCTAAAATATGCATAACTGCAGATGGTGCTGCCGCGGTTGAGATTCTTTGGGCGGAGCTATTCCGAGTCAAGGAGCAGGCCCGGTTTAGTAATGCGGCTGCCGAAAAGGCATCGGCCGAATTGAAGGCCGAACAGGCTGCTCGGCGTCAGGACGAGGAGAAAATATCCAAGATGACGCGTGAGCTCGAAGGTGCCGCTAGCCGCTGCGAGTTCCTCAAGAAGGATAATAAAGCAAAAGTGGCTGATCTTGATAAGGCCTTATGAGAGGCAAAAGAAGTGCAGCTCGAGTCTAGAGCGGCTCGGGAGGAGATCCGGCAAGCTGGGGAGATAGCGGCTGGTAAGCCCTTTTTATTGCAAACTAAGTTCGGCGATCCAAATTATACCCCGCTTAACCAAGTGTGGAGTTCTCCAAACGCATTATTGGACTTGCCGAAGAGTGCGGCCGAGGCGGTGCAGTTTTACCAAGTGCAAGAAGGATATGCAACGGAGAAGCTTTTCTGGTCACAATTCGGTGCGTCAAAGCGCCCACTATTGCTAAACGAACAGATGACCCAATGGGCCGAGCTTCACAGGCTGTCCGGTGCTGCCATGAAGGACGTCGTGGTCTGGCTGTGGCCAACCGAGCCAGTTCCGGATAGTTATTTTGGTTTGGTGCAGCGACTTGCTGACGCGGTGCCGCGTATCGATGTTGTGAAGCGATCGACGTGCATTGAAGGTGCACGGATGGCCTTTGCCCGTGTCAAGACATACTGGGCGAAGATGAAGGCCACCGATGTTGCAGCGAAGAGTCCACCCAAGGGCAAGGATCGTCACACGCCAGAGCACTATTTCGAGGGTGCCCGCTTAATAGAAGGTCAATGTTCGAAAGATGTAATTTTCGAGTGAATTGTATGAAAATTGTAAAAGAGAATATTATAATAAGGCTAGTTTCTTTTTAGTTTCGCCTAAAAACTTTTATTCCTCCTGTGCCGCCATTTTTGTATAATCTGAAAGTTTTCCAGTCGTCGGCTTCAGCCCCCTCGTAAAAAATACGGGGGTGTTCGGAAAAGCATTTGATCACTCTTGACCCAACGTCTTGGTCCATTAAGGAGGTGTCAATGCAGCGAACTAGGCAATCGGACTATAGGGCGTTAACACTTTCACTTAGCCATAGGAGTTTTATGGTAGGTCTACGATATAGCCCCTGGTATGCACGCGGCTTATTCCAATATGGTGCGTTGCATATGTGACCTGAAGAAAAGGTCCTTCGTATAATACGGAGGGAATCGCGACAGATCCCGATAAGTCATCGAGTGGTTGACCAGCTCTCGCCGCATCATGACAGTCAGTTTTCGGCTTTCTCTATTGAGGTGCTTGACCAGATGAACCGGAAGCACAATCGCAGTAGTTCTCCCTTTACTACCTTAGCCGATAGAGCGGAACGTAAGGTAGCAAGCACAGGAGCCGGGCAACCCAACTATTGACCCAAGACATGATTTGGAGCTGATGCATATAAGGCCAAACTCGCGACGCCGAGGTACGCTATAGAGCTGTTCGGACTTTGTCGGCAACTCATTTGTTCTCATCCCGAGCCCCTGGAAAGTTATGCCGAGGTGTGAAAACATCCAAAGGAGCAAAATTCAATTCTTTAGAAAAAGGCGAATGCGGAATACCGATTATGTTCACTGGGACCTGAGTGATATGCCAATCGTTATGTTACAGATAAAAACGCCACGACCCCGGCTATTTGACATGCTAGGGGTCGAAGGCTGAGGAAAAAAGGCACCTTACAGGCTCAAAATATAGAGTGCGGTCTACAAAAAGTTATTTTGGACCTCCTGTCGCACGTCTGCGTCGCCTGTCCTCGGTTAAGGGACTCCTTTAACGGGAATGGCCCTTGGATAAAGGTACGAACCCTGAACTCCGATAGAGTCCGTGAGATAACTAGCCTCTGAGTCACCTGTGGAGGGAACATAAGAAGGAAAAAGGTAGTTAGAAGAAATAGGAGGGGTTGTGGACGTGCTTGCGAGTCCTTCCGTATTGTGCTTCCGCCGATACCCAGGGTATTTCAAGTGCATAATTATGTATGCGTAGTACCAAATTCGCAGGCTTTTAGGCAAACGGCGGAAGCCAAATTGCTAGTCCAATATGGACATTAATCGGCCATGTTGAATGGAGACCGGCGGCTTAATGTCCGATGAGGTGCGCGGTTCGATAGGGCCGCTGTGCAGTCCGGCTGAGTTAACCGTGGTGTGCTCTTCTGTACGGAGGGAGTTTTTCGTGCGTTCCCCTGTAGGGGTGTGTGTCACATATGCCATGTTCACTGTTTTTACTTCGGGGGGAAACTGCTTTGGACCCCTGGTATTTGTTTGGTGAGTTTCTTCATTGTCGCTATCACCGGGCGGCCTCCTCCCCTTGTGTCCGGCGTTGAGCTTGCCGGCCTGCTTGAAGACCCAACAACTTCTGTTGGTATGATTGGCTGGTTTGTCGGGGTGGCCATGAATCTGGCAGGGCCTATCCGGTATCTTGTCTAAAGCGGATGGTCCGTCCTTGTTTGCCTTGAATGGCTTTTTTCGTTGACCGGGTTTGGGACCGCTGAATCCAGCGTTGGCCGATGTGTCGTGCGTTTTTTCATTGTGTTTGTGCTTGCTACGTCGCGGCTTGCCATTGCCGTCCCGGACTTCGGACGTGCCCGGATCACTGGCGCTGCTGCTTTTACGAGCCAGCCAGCTGTCTTCACCCGCGCAAAAGCGGGTCATCAGAGCAGTAAGGGCTGACATGGATTTTGGTTTTTCTTGTCCGAGGTGGCGAGCGAGCCATTCGTCTTGAACGCTGTGTTTGAAGGCCGCTAGGGCTTCCGCGTCTGGACAGTCGATAATTTGGTTCTTTTTAACTAAGAATCTAGTCCAGAGCTTCCTGCCTGACTCTCCGGGCTGTTGGACAATGTGACTTAAGTCATCGGCATCTGGTGGTCGGACATATGTTCCTTGGAAGTTGTCGCGGAAGGCGTTTTCCAAGTCCTCCCAGCTGCCGATAGAGTATTCTGGCAGACTGTTTAACCAGTACCGAGCTGGTCCTTTGAGTTTTAGTGGTAGGTATTTGATGGCGTGGAGATCATCGCCACGAGCCATATGGATATGGAGAAGGAAATCCTCTATCCAGACCGCAAGTTCTGTTGTCCCATCGTATGATTCGGTGTTTACGGGTTTAAACCCTTCTGGGAATTCATGGTCCATTACTTCATCAGTGAAGCAAAGAGGGTGTGCGGCGCCTCTATATCGGGCCACATCGCGACGTAGCTCCGATGGAGTCCGTCTGCGGAGTTCGGCCCGGGCGTGACTGGGCTTATTACATCCAAATAGGTGGCCGTCGTCACGTGTCGGGGCACGCCCTCGCGATCCGTAGATCGATCTAGTATGTCCTGCATGATTGTCTAGTTTTTGCCATAGGTCATAGGTATGTCCCCGAGCTGTTTGATCTCTACCCTTACGGTGAGGTGGAGCGGGCTGGTGTTCGGCTTGAGTTGCCACTTTGTCCCGACCCCGTGGCGGTCGGTCAGCCGCATTGTGTGATGATGGTATGGGCTCCAACGCGTCATCGTCAAACTGTGGTAACAATTTGCGCTGCGGGTAGCTTTTGGCTGGGCGCTTAGGGCCGTATTCTTCGGCTGCCAGGACATCAGTCCATTTATCGTTCAACAGGTCTTGGTCAGCCTGAAGCTGCTATTGTTTCCTTTTCAGACTCCTTGCAGTGGCTATTAGCCGGCGCTTAAAGCGCTCCTGCTCAACGGGTTCCTCAGGCACGATAAAGTCTTCGTTGCCGAGGCTCACCTCCTCCTCGGAGAGCGGATGATAACTACCGTCCTCCGAGTCTTCATTTATGGCCTGTTCGTCAGGGCTGACTTGCCCATCCTCCTGATTGTCCTGTTCGGCAGTTTGTTCGTCGTGGTCTTCTACGTCTTCGGCACCGTCCGGAGTGTTGTCGTCTCCTGTGCCGGTGTTGCTGTCCTTGCTGCGGCGCGATTTAGAGCGGCGCCGCTGACGCCGGCACTTTGGTTGTGTCTTGGGAGGGTCTTCTTTCGCGGGGTTTTCCTTGTCATCACCGCTATTATTTTTCGGCGTATCTACCATGTATACATCATATGAGGAAGTGGCCGTCCATCGTCCAGTGAACGGCGGGTTTTGGGCCTCCTCGTCTCCGGCATCGTCGTCCATACCGTCGATGTCTTTGGAGTCGTAGTCAAGTGTGTCAGTTAAGTCTTCGACAGTGGCTATGAAGTGGGTGGTGGGTGGGAAGCAAAATTCTCCCCCATCATCAGCCTCCAGTTCAAACCAAACATAATTTGGCTGTGAGTCCCCCGCCAAGGACATATTTCTTAATGAATTTAGCACATCGCCCAAGGGCGAATGCTGGAAGATGTTTGCGGCGCTGAATTCGAAGATCGATAACCGATCAAGCTCGGCGTCTGCGGACGCACATGGTTTGGAACTTATAGCCGGAAACGAGTCCGGAGTTTCGGTGACACAGATATCACATGAGGCTAAGTCTGTGTGCGGCTCCAACACCGCAGAATTTGTGGCCTCTGTGGCAGGGTTGAGCTTCCCGTCCTTGGATGGCGTGATACGCTCCGGATCTAAGGCCAAAGTAGTTACAGGAACTATCTCCTGGATGTGGTCCGATGATAGATTTAAGTCATGCTCATCGAGGTGATAGGGAGCGGCAGCCGCGGTCTCGAATCCGTCGAAGATCAAGTCTCCGCGGACGTCTGCGACGTAATTCAAGCTCCCGAATCTGACCTGATGGCCAAGGGCATAACTTTCAATCTGCTCCAGATGGCCAAGCGAGTTGGCCCACAGTGCGAAGCCGCCGAATACGAAGATCTGTCCGGGGAGGAAAACTTCCCCTTGGACAGCATCATTGTAGATGATCGAAGGGGCCATCAAACCTTTTGACGATGGCACAGTGGAACTCTCAATGAAAGCACCAATGTCGGTGTCAAAACCGGTGGATCTCGGGTAGGGGGTCCCGAACTGTGCGTCTAAGGCCGATGGTAACAGGAGACAGGGGACACGATGTTTACCCAGGTTCGGGCCCTCTCTATGGAGGTAATACCCTACTTCCTGCTTGATTGATCTTGATGAATATGAGTATTACAAGAGTTGATCTACCACGAGATCGTAATGGCTAAACCCTAAAAGTCTAGCCTGTATGACTATGGTAATGAGTGTCTTCGGTCCTATAGACCTAACCCTCCGGTTTATATAGACACCAGAGGGATCTAAGGTTACACAAAGTCAGTTATAGAGAAAGGAATCTTCATGTTTGATCGCCAAGCTTGCCTTCCACGCAAAGGAGAGTCCCATCCGGACACGTTGAGAGTCTTCGGTCTTCATATCCTCACAGCCCATCAGTCCGGCCCATGGCTAACAGGCCGGACGCCCGAGGACCCCTTAGTCCAGGACTCCCTCAGTGGAGCCTGGTCCGCCCTGCTCGCAACGACCCAGAGTGCAACGGGCGATGGGCACAAGACCCTGGAGTGCTTAGGATGCAGACCGGCAGGGACCTCTCTGCTGAGCCTAGGTAGGGCTGCGACGTGTTGATCTTCTGAGGCCGGGCATGGACCCAGAAAAGTGTGTCCGGCTAGAGTAATCAAGCATGTTGGGTAACGTAGTGCACCCCTGCAGGGAAGATTATCTATTAATAGCCGTGTCCACGGTAATGGACGTTCAGACTTGTATCATGATCTATTACAACTAGAAATGGATACTTGAGATATGTGATGGATATGTGGCTCCGAGTTTGCTTTCTCGCAGGGAGTCGAGGAAGGATCTCTGGGCATAAATACTACAACATATTGTTAATTATAAACTATTATTCTTTACTCTTCTACATGCTACAAGATGCTTGGAGCTCCTTGAAGATGCTAGTCTTCGATAGGCTAGGCCTCCCCCTCTATTCTGGCATTCCGCAGTTCAGTCCACAGATACAACCCTTCCATTTGATACCAATGCATACTTAGTTTAGATCTGATGCTTGCGAGTACTTTGGATGAGTACTCACGGTTGCTTTGCTCCCCCTTTTCCCCCCTTCTTTCTTCTTTCCAGTTGTTGCAACCAGATGGTGGATCCCAAGAGCCAGATGACACCCCAGTCGACTACTAATACTACCAGGAGCGTGCCTACCACTACATGGAGGCCGCCGACGACCAGGAGTAGTTAGGAGGTCCCAGGCAGGAGGCCTTGCCTCTTTGATCGTTGTTGCTTTTGTGCTGGCCTTCTTAAGGCAGACTTGTTTAATTTATGTCTGTACTCAGATATTGTTGCTTCCGCTGAGTCTTGTGTATTCGAGCTTCCGTATTCGAGCCCTCGAGGCCCCTGGCTTGTAATATGAAGTTGTGTTGTGATATCTTCCCGTGAATCTCTAATCTTGATCGTACACGTTTGCGTGTATGATCGAATCGGGGGCGTCACACTCTTGTCATGGGTCCACGTGGTGCTTGATGTGTTGGTGTAGAGTCCATGGGGATGATGGAAGGATGCTCCGCATCATCTCCCCCCCCCCTTGTGAGAGACCCGTCCACAGATAGTGATCTTCATCACCATGGTACTTGGCCAAGTCTTTGACATTGAAGATGTCGCTTACGTTGTACTTGTCGCGTGGGATGTCAATCTTGTAAGAGTTGTCGTTGTAGCATGCTAGCACCTTGAAGGGTCCATCAGCGTGTGGTAGTAGCTTTGACTTGCGCTCGTTGGGGAAGCGGTCTTTTCAAAGATGAAGCCATACGAGATCTCCCGGTTGGAACACCATTGGTGTCTTGTTGATGTTGAGCTTGGTGGAGATGCGATGTACTTGACGCTTGATCGTTGCCCTTGTATCTTCATGCATCTTCTTGGGAAAACTTGCCCTTGCACTTGCATCCATGTTTGCGCGTTCTTGGAGCGAAAGAGGTAGAATGTCCAATGGGGACAATGGGTTGAAGCCATAGACAACCTCGAAGGGGGACTTGCCGGTAGTAGTGTGTCGAGGTCGATTGTAGGCGTACTCGGTGATCGGTAAGCACTGCTCCCACTCCTTGATGTTCTTCTTGAACAACACGCATAGGAGAGTAGATATCGTCCGGTTGGTGACTTTCGTTTGGCCATCGGTTTGGGGATGATAGGCCATTGAGAATAGAAGCTTCATGCCGAGCTAGGCGCAAATGGTCTTCCAAAAGTAGCTCAAGAACTTGACGTGCCGGTCTGACACAATGGTCCTTGGCACTCCATGCAACCTCAAGATTTCCCTACAAAAAAGGTTAGCAACATGTGAAGCATCGTCTATCTTGTTGCATGGTATGAAATGTGCCATTTTGAGAATTGGTCCACAACAACAAAGACGGAATCCTTTCCATTGCGAGTTCTAGGAAAACCAAGCATGAGATCCATACTAATAGCCTCCCATGGTTGCTATGGAATTGGAAGTGGAATATGTAAACCATGAGATTGGGCTTTGGACTTAGCTTTGCGACATGTAGAGCATTTGTTGGTGAAGCGTGCCACGTCGCGGAACATCTTTGGCCAAAAGTACTTGAAGGAGAGTGTGGTGAAGGTCTTGTCGCGTCCAAAATGTCCCATGAGTCCACCTCCGTGAGCCTATTGCAAAAGCAACAAACGAAGAGAAGACTCGGGTATACAAAGTTTGTTAGCACGCATAAGGTAGCCATCTTTGAGATAAAAGTTCTCCCAACAAGTGTGAGTAAGACATTTGGCATAAGGAAGTGCAAAAGAAGGATCATTCGCATAAAGATCTTTAATATGCTCAAAGCCAATCACATTTAACTCAAGTCTAGTAACAAGCATTCATATGCGGGAAAGAGCATCCGCCACAACATTTTCTTTGCCTTTGATGTACTTGATCACATAAGGGAAAGACTCAATAAATTCACTCCATTTAGCATGTCGTTTATTCAACTTAGTTTGACCTTTTAGGTACTTAAGTGTCTCATGATCGGTATGTATGACAAATTCATGTGGGCGAAGATAATGCTCCCAAACATGCAATACTCGCACTAAAGCATATAATTCTTTGTCATATATAGGATAGTTAAGTTGAGCACCGGAAAGTTTTTCGCTAAAATATGCAACGGCTCGCTTTTCTTGCATCAAAACTCCACCAATTCCATGACTGCTAGCATCACAATGGACCTCGAAAGTTTTGGTGAAATCGGGTAATGCAAGAATTGGGGCATGAGTAAGCAAAGATTTGAGCTCATCAAATGTGGTAGATTGAGATTGTCCCCAAACAAAAGGTGTGTTTTTCTTACTCAAAGCATGCAATGGTGTGGCAATGGTGCTAAAGTCTTTCACAAAGCGATGATAAAAACCCGCTAGACCAAGACGTCCGGTGGTTACCGGATGTCCGGTCGATCGCGGGGGACCGGACGTCTGGAGGGCGTTGGACTTTCGACGTTTCTTCTCTGGACATGTGGCAGCGGATAACTCGACAGGGTCGGTCGTCGGTGGCTGATGGATGTCGGACGTCCGGCATCTGGCGGTCATCCGAGCGCTGTAGGGTGCCTCGACTGTAGTCATTCTGTCTGGTGGAATCTCCAGGCATCGGACGTCCGGACATCGTCAGTCGTCCGGAGGTCGACAGACGTCCGAGAGCTATAGCTTTCTGGCAGCTCTTCCTCTTGTTCCTTGCGCTTGGTGTCCTTGCCGTCTTGTCCAATGCTCCTAGCTATTCCATGGCCTTCCTCCTGGTTCCTGGTTGATGAGAACATCACTACCTTGGATACGACCAAAAATATTGCATACATGTATATTTGAGAGGTGATTTCTAATGCAAACTATGCAATAATTTATTTATGTCATCCAGGACAAAAATACTTCACAAACTTTTGTCTCATGTCTAATTGCAGGTGTATGGGACATTTGTACAATCCACATATGAAGATAAGGGAAAATGAGAAGTTTATGTGCTGTTCAAAATGTCCTCTCAATGCAGTCTGGATATTGTGAATATAGATGAAGTATTGATAAAGGCGGGGATCCGAAAGCGGTCTTGGTCTGGTCGTTGGACACAAACGAAGTACACGAAGTTGCAATGGCTAACTTTTAACTAAACAAATCTCAAGGAAAAAGCTACTAGATGGATCTACCTATATAGGAACAAGGGGTGACGGCCAAGGAGGTGGGAGGACGTCCCAAGGCAGCCTAAAACTAAATATAGGCTCATGGGCCCAAGTGGACGTGATGCAAGACCTTTGGACTTGTAGTTTGACTCGGATTCTGCTGCAGCGTCAGATTGTTTCGTCGATATCTCAATGCTCCGGATGAATTTGATGGTGAATCCAATTGGGTTGGAAAGAGCACGAAATCTACTTTCCAACAAAAAAAAGAATCACCCAATTTGGAGTCCGTATGAAAGAGTTCTTGGCGTTTTGAGTCAGGTATGTCTGTGTAGTCCAAATCTGAATCTAGAACGTGAGAGACTTGGACTCTATCTTCTCTTGGCCCAAAAGTGACGTGAGAGGAGTTTTTTAATAGCACATAGACTTATATTTTCCCTTATCTTCATATGTGGATTTTACAAATGTCCTATACACCTGCAATTAAACATGAGACAAAAGTTTGTGAAGTATTTTTGTCCTGGATGACATAAATTAATTATTGCATAGTTTGCATTAGAAATCACCTCACAAATATACATGTATGCAATATTTTTGGTCGTATCCAAGGTAGTCATGTTCTCATCATCCTCCCCTTTTTGAAAACCAAGCCGTCCTCGGCGTTGCTTAATCTGAAATGTGGCTAACAAAAGAGACAAGGTGTACATATTGTATATGTATATGTCATCCATTTTTACTTCCCTTGATTTTTGCACATATGACACATGTATACATGAGTAACTTTCATAGTTCATAAAATGTAAAGCCAAAATATTATCACAAGTAGTAGAAGGCATGAAAATATTGCAACTCAATTTGCACATATAAGTGAAGCTCTTATTCATATCAAAGGATTGACAATGTTCATCATTAAACCATCCCAACATTGGTGAATAAATCTTACTGGAATCAAATTTACATGCTACAACATGCTTAAATAAGCAAACATGCAATAAGTCATTTGACACAGAATCGTCACCAAGATTAGAGGTCATATCAAAATGATTTAACATTGGTTCTTTTGCATCAACAGTTAATTCATTGGGTGCACTCAAAATTGTTGGTACTTCAACTGTTTGATCACATGACACATTCATGACAGTAACATGATTCTCTAAAATAGCTAGTGTGCTCAAATCAATAGGTAACTCAACACATGATGTATTCAAGTTAACTAGGCATGCATCATTCTCATGTGAAAGTGGAAAATCTTTACCTTTGTGACTACCTCTTATGATCAACTCAGACGATGTAGGCACTCTTGGTGGTGATGTGTCACATGGTGAAGATGATGTAGTCCTCGCAACAACGGATGTGGTTGTCATAGTACGCCTAGTAGTTGAAGAAACATCTGTATCAACACTTGGAATGTGCACTGTGCGCTTGTTCTCCTTGTGGGCAACACGTCATTTTATTTCCTGTTCAGCTTTGCAAGCAAGACAAAACTAATGGTCCATAGGATAACACTCTTCATGAATTAGTATGCCTTGAATATCACGGTTTAATCCTCCCCAAAATCTAACCATAAAATCTTCTTCACTTTCTTCTAAAAATGAGTGCAACAATGTGGTTTGTAAATCATCATAATATTTTGTTACTGTGTCAGTGCCTTGTTTTAAATGTTGTAATTTTTTAATCATGCCACGAGTATAATAAACATCAACAAATCTATCTCTCATGACAAGTTTTAAATCATCCCAAGTGGTAGGTATAAAATCAGGGTTTAACCGACAATATTCACTCCACCAAACTAAACCAAAGCTACTGAAAGTACTAACTGCAGCTTGAAATTTTCCACACTCGTCAAAATTATGGGAAACAAATATAGCATTTATTTTGTACTCCCATTCAATATATAAATCAGGCCTAAACCGACCAGTAAATGGTGGCATGGAAACATTAACCTGATTATGTGCATTCTGATGTTGTTGCTCCTCTTGTGACGGTTGTTGTATTTTCTTAGGTGATGGCAAATCTCCCACGATCGATGAAGCCCAAGAACTAACAACTCCGGAACCTGACATAGTTAGTAGAAAACAAGAAACAAAATCCGAGAATAATGTTCCTATGAACTAATAGGATGCGGTGGTAAAACGCTCACGGTATAGCAAATATCAATATCTTACAACTTCTTACCATGCAGCAGGTGGTGACAGGCAACCAGCGGTGTCAAATAACTCCGAAGATTGAGTAAAACGATTGCTAGGGGAACGTACGTATACACGGTGTAGAAATGTGTGGAGCTTGGAAGGCTTAAATATTTGGTAGCAAAAGATTAGCAATAATCAATTCAGAGATGCAATGTTGAATAAGCGCTCAACGACGGTACTGTGTTGGTCCTGGGCTAGACCGGACTAGAGACGCGAGCCTAGAACACTAATGAGGTCACGGTGTAGCACAACTAGCATCAATAAAGGATACGAAGTAGCTCTGGACAGCAAGATATAAGTGAAGATCACAATGGCAGTAAAGATAATGATGAGAAACAACTGCCAAGCAGGATATACAACAACTCTCTCTACTTTCCTCTGGAAAAGTTTGTGCCAATTTTCTGATAATTTTTCTATAGAATGATACTGACTGAAGCTTTCCAATGCAAAAAAAATCACTCAATTCCGAGTTGATAGGAGGAGTAAAAAAATTCTAAAACTGGCCTGAAAAACTGGAATAAGCTGTGTTCGCGAACTTCAGAGGGCAAAAAGACCTATTTAGAAGCCGATTTTGAGGTGTCAGATATTGAACTAGCTTCTGCAACTATTTAGATGCGGCTCATTGCCCGCTTTAATTTGAGTACTCAAGGAGTCAAAACGGACTTCGTATGAGGAAGATATGCCTGTTTTACTGAACAGTGCACAAAACAGATTTCAATCCAAATTCAGCTACGAGATTGACTCTAGACTAATCCGAATTTTGTTTTTTTCTCTCTTTTTTTGTCATACTTTTTTTCTTTGACTTTTTTTAACTTTTTTCTCTAACTTTTTTTTCTCTGACTTTGTTTCTCTATCCCTCTTTCCAAAACAAACTAGATAAGATGCAGATTGGATCAAGCGAAGATGTGAACAACGTCAACAATGAACGGGGCGTAGCACGTGGTGGAAATTGATGGATGGGATGGTGGACGGCAAAAGGAATAATGATGCAGCGGCGGCGTGACTAATGTGAACAGAACTCGAAACTCTAAACGAATTAGACACTAAGACTAGCAACTCGACACGACGATGCAACCGATAATTCAATAGTGCAAACAATGAAAAGAAAATTGCAAAGGCTCAGATTGGCTTGGACAGACGATGAATAGATCTAACTTTTTTTGTGGCTTTTTTCTTGGACAATAGGTAAGAAAATCAATCTAATCTAGGGAAAACTGGAAATTCTCACCGAGCAACCTGAAAACTGATACCACTTGATAGAGGTGAGGGGCCCGATCTTTCGATGAGATGATAACTATCAATTTGGTGGAGACAACTTTGATGATCCGACTACAAACGTGCAACAACGTTGTGCCTTAGCAATCGCTAAACCAACTCTGAGAGGTTATTGACCACGCCGGAGCACGATCAACCTGACCACTAAGGTTTATTCCTGCAAGCAATCGAAGAATAAGCAAGAATATGATTAAGCAATCTGAATATTGCGAATATGGATGAAGTATTGATAAAAGTGGGGTTTCATAAGTGGTCTTGGTCTGGTCGTTGGACACAAACGAAGTACACGAAGTTGCAGCGATGGCTAACTTTTAACTAAATAAAACCCAAGGAAAAAGCTACTAGATGGATCTACTTATATAGGAGCAAGGGGTGACGGCCAAGGAGGTGGGAGGATGTCCCAAGGCAGCATAAAACTAACCCTAGGTCGTACAAGGCTCATGGGCCCAAGTGGAGGTGATGCAACACCTTTGGACTTGTAGTTTGACTCGGATTCTGCTGCAGCGTCAGATTTTTTTGTCGATATCTCAACGCTCCAGATGAATTTGAAGGTGAATCCAATTGGGTTTGGGTTGGAAAGAGCACGAAATCTACTTTCCAACAAAAAAGTATCACCCAATTCGGAGTCCGTATGAAAGAGTTCTTGGCGTTTTGAGTCAGGTATGTCTGTGCAGTCCAAATCTGAATCCAGAACGTGAGAGACTTGGACTCTATCTTCTCTTGACTCAAAAGTGACATATCGTATTCTTGCTTGTTCTTCGATTGTGTGCGGGAATTGACCTTCGTGGTCAGGTTGATCGTGCTTCCAGCATCGTCAGTAACCTCGGGAGATTGGTTTAGCGATTGCTAAGGCGCAACGTCGTGCACGATTGTAGTCGGATCGTCAAAGTCGACTCCACCAAATCGATAGTAATCATCTCATCGAAAGATCGGGACACCCCACCTCTATCACTGGTCATGCATAGCACATACGTTTGAGGTAGTAGCCATGTCTCACATATGGAAAGTGATGGTTCGGAGAGGAGCGAGTTCACCTTGTGTCTAATGGTGTATGTTCGAAGTCTCGTCATATGTCCTCTTGGGTCTTGGGGAGTCGTCATAGTGTACATGGGGATGACCGTAGGATGGTCCACATCAATGGCCATTCAGATTGAGGGCCTATCAGAATTCGGAGGCTCGACTCCGGAACTGATCTCCTTCCATGATATCGGATCGGGCTCCCGGGCACCGCCGGGGGAACCAAACACGTCAGCCCCAGGCGATCTCGTCTTGACATCAAGCCCTAACGCCAGTCCAACTCCTGTTTCGGGCATTGCATCAGACTTAGAACCGACTTCTCTGCCGGATCCGGAGTCAACGTCGGATCCTTACCATGCCAAAGATATCTCAGGCTATACCCTGGGTGTACTTCGAGTTAGCCCTGCCTACAGCCAGGCCATGGACCCAGAGTAATTGTCTCAGCTACACAAGATGCTTGGCCGTATCTAGAGCATGTCGATTTCGGACGGTCAGACCTCAGTTTATGACAAGATCGGATTTAAAGCCGACGATCAGGAAATTTACGTCCCACCCACCACCCACCTAGTCACCACGGTCGATGATTTAACCGACGTGCTAGACTATGATGAGGCCACTGACATGGATGAAGATGTCGACAGCCCTATAGAAAACACTCCGCCATTTGTAAACACCGGCAAGTGGACTGCAACATCCACTTACGATGTATATATACATGGTTGACACTCCCAGAAACCCATCCAGACATCAGCGTAGGCGCGTCGGGGCACCAACGGGAACTCCAGTGGGAACAATGCCACCGCTCAAAATGGCGGCGCGACAGCCGACGAGGATGATGATTCAGGAGAGGATCTTGAAGCCTCCCCAGAGCGACACAATAGCCCTAAAGGAATCCCCGAGGACCTTGACCCCGATGACCTCCTTGAAGGGGCTAACAATAACTACCAACCTGAATCTGAGGAAGACGAGAGCCTTGGCACTGAGGACTATATAGTCCCTGAATAGCCCTTCGAGAAAGAAAGCTTCTGGTGGCGCCTTGTCGCCACCGCCCGAAGCATGAAACGGAAGCAGCAACAGCTGCAAGCCAATGAAGATGCACTGAATGACAAGTGGGTCGAAATACTCTCGGCTGAGCAAGATCTGGAGGAGCGATGCTGTAGTGCACCTAAATCTTATCCGCGCAGGCATTTGCTGCCTCAGTTTGATGAAGAACTGACCGATGACGTGCCTTTAACGTGTGGGTGGGCGGATCAACCCGACCGGCCCCTAGAGGGCGCGACAGGCCAGTGCGGGACAGTTTCCACACCCAACCAGCGCCACACCATCATGGCATGGACCCTATTGATTACTTTGATCCTCACGACATTCGACGCGAGATAGGGGCAAACCGGGCGCCGCCTCGGTCCATTTATGGATCAAGAAGACGCGAACCCGCGGGACTCAATGGTTATGAGGCCTGGCTAGACAGGAATGGCCGAGCTCGAGACCAAGCCTAAACATGGATTTCTCCCAATGTCCGGTGCGACACTGCTCGGACCCGAGGCCCCGCTCACCTGGTCTGTTTTACAGACAGGTTAATGGAACATCATTTCCTGGACGAGTTTAAACCCATTAATATAGAATCGTATGATGGCATGACTGATCCAGCTGTATAATCGAGGATTTCCTCCGACATATACATATGGCCAATGGAGATGACCTCCATGCTATCAAGTATTTGCTGCTCAAGTTAAAGGGGCCGGCAAGGCATTGGCTGAGTAGTCTGCCTCCTCACTCCATCGGGAGCTGGGAAGCACTCGAGGACACCTTAGGGAAAATTTCCATGGCACTTACGTCCGACCTCCAGACACCGACGACCTCAGTCGCGTCATTCAGCAACCCGACGAGTCAGCTCAGAAATTATGTAACCGGTTCCTTACTAAAAAGAACTGGACCATAGAATGCTCAGATGCCGAGGCCATCGCAGCATTCAAGAATAATATCTGAGATGAATGGCTTGCCCGTCAGCTTAGGCAGGACAAGATGAGGACCATGGCGGCCCTTACCTCACTCATGATGAGGAGATGACTACCTTGGATACAAACAATAATATTGCATACACACTTATTGTAGCATGTACATTTGAAGCAATTAAAGTTTATTCACCAATGTTGGGATGGTTTAATGATGAACATTGTCAATCTTTCGATACTAATAAGAGCTTCACTTATATGTGCAAACTAAGTTGCAATATTTTGATGCCTTCTACTTCTTGTGATAATATTTTGGCTTTATCTTTAATGAAATATGAAAGTTAATCATGTATACATGTGTCATATGTGCAAAAACCGAGGGAAGTAAAAATGGATGACATATACATATACAACATGTACACCTTGTCTCTTTTGTTAACCACATTTCAGATTAAGCAACGCCGGGGACGGCTTTGTTTTCAAGAAGAGGAGGATGATGAGGACTTGACTACCTTGGATACGACCAATAATATTGCATACACACGTATTTGTGAGGTGATTTCTAACGCAAACTATTCAATAATTTATTTATGTTATCCAGAACAAAAATACTTCACAGACTTTTGTGCCATGACTAATTGCAGGTGTATGGGACATTTGTACAATCCACATATGAAGATAAGGTATAAAGGGACGTTTAGGTGCTGTTCAAGAAGTTCTCTCACATCACTTTGAGCACAAGAAAAGATAGAGTCCAAGTCTCTCACGTTTTGCACTCAGATTCGGACTGCACAGACATTCCTAACTTAAAACACCAATTCTTCTTTCATCCGGACTCTGAATTGGGTGATTCTTTTTTTGTTGGAAAGTAGATTTCTTGCACTTTCCAACCCAATTTGATTCACTTCAGAATTTGTCCAGAGCGTTGAGATATTGATGAAACAATCTAACATTGTAGCAGAATCCGAGTCCAACTACAAGTCCAAAGGTGTTGCATCACCTCCACTTGTGCCCATGAGCCTTGTACGACCTAGATTTTGTTTTAGGCTGCCTTGGGACATCCTCCCACCTCCTTGGCCACCACCCCTTGCTCCTATATAAGTAGATCCATCTAGTTGCTTTTTCCCTGGGTTTTGTTTAGATTAAAGTTCGCCATAGCTGCAACTTTGTGTACTTCGTTTGTGTTCAACGACCATACTAAGATGTCACAGAACCCCACCTTGATCAATAAATCTTTCATCTTATATTCACAATATACAGATTGCAATTTTAATTTCTTGCTTGTTGTTCGTTTGCTCGCAGGAAATAGACCCCACGTGGTCAATAACCCCTCAGAAGTTGGGTTTAGCGATTGCTAAGGCGCAACATCTTCGCACGTTCGTAGTCGGATCGTCAAAGTCAACTCCCACAGAAAATGATAGCTATCTCATGGAAACATCGGGACACCTTCGCCTCTATCAAGTGGTATCAGTTTTCAGGTTGCTTGGTGAGAATTTCCAGTTTTCCCTAGATTTGATTTAATTTCTTACCTACTGTCCAAGAAAAAGCCACAAAAAAGTTAGATTTGTTCATCCTTATCCAAGCCAGTCTGAGCCTTTACAATTTTATTTTCATTGCTTGCATAGTTGAATTAACGGTTGCATCGTCATGTCGAGTTGCTGGTCGTAGGTCTAGTTCCCTTAGAGTTTCGAGTTCTGTTCACAAGTTGTCACGCCGCCGCCACACCACCTTCATCGCTGCCATATACCACCACCCCACCATAGTTGCGCCACTGGATTATTATCCCTTCCGCTGTCCACCATCCCATCCATCAATTTCCAACACGTGTTAGCCATCGTTCATTGTCATAATCATAGTTGAGGTCATTCGCATGTTCACTTGATCCGGTCTGCATCTTAACTAGTTTGTTTTGGAAAGACTGAGAACAAAAAAGTAAAAAAAAAGTCAGAGAAAAAAAGAGAGAAAAGAAAAAAGTCAAAGAAAAAGAAAGTAAGAGAGAAAAAAGGAAAAAAGGAAAGAAAAAAGTGAAAAAAAGAGAGTCAGAGTGTGCTCCTCCCTTCTTTACGTGCAGCGTCGTGATTTTGTTAGTGTTCTAGGCTCGCGTCTCTAGCACGGTCTAGCATAGGACTAGCACAGTATCATCGTTGAGCGTTTATTCAACACTGCATCTCCGAATTGACTATTGCTAATATTTTGCTACCATATATTTAAGCCTTCCAAGCTCCATATATTTCTACACAGTGTATACACATGTTCACCTGGCAATCGCTTTACTCAATCTTCGGAGTTATTCGGCACCGCTGGTTGCTGGTCACCACCTGCTGCATGGTAAGAACTTGTAAGACATTAATATTTGCTATACTGTGAGCGTTTTACCACCACATCCTAGTAGTTCATAGGAACATTATTCGTAGATTTTGTTTCTTGTTTTCTACTAATTACAACAGGTTCTAGAGTTGTTAGTTCTTGGGCTTCATCGATCATGGGAGACTTGCCACCACCTAAGAAAATACAACAACCGTCACAAGAGGAGCAACGACATCAGAATGCGCATAATCAGGTTAATGTTTCCATGCCACCCTTTAATGGCCGTTTTAGGCCTGATTTATATATTGAATGGGAGTATGAAATAAATGCTATATTTGCTTCCCATAATTTTGATGAGCGAGGAAAATTTTAAGCTGCGATTAGTACTTTCAGTAGCTTTGCTTTAGTTTGGTGGAGTGAATTTTATCTGTTAAACCCTGATTTTATACCTACTACTTGGGATGATTAAAAACTTGTCATGAGAGATAGATTCGTTGATGTTTATTATACTCGTGGCATGATTAAAAAAATTATAACATTTAAAACAAGGCGCTGACACTATATCAAAATATTATGATGATTTACAAACTACTTTGGTGCACTCATTTTTAGAAGAATGTGAAGAAGAGTTTATGGATAGATTTTGGGGAGGATTAAACCATGATATTCAAGAGATACTAATTAATGAAGAGTGTTATCCTATTGACCATTTGTTTCATCTTGCTTGCAAAGCTGAACAAGAAATAAAATGACGTGTTGCCCACGAGTACTAGGCATACTATGACAACCACATCCGTTGTTGTGAGGACTACATCACCTGCACCATGTGACACATCACCACCGAGAATGCCTACATCATCTGAGTTGATCATAAAAGGTAACGACAAAGGTACTGATCTTCCACTTTCACATGAGTATGATGTATGCCTTGTCAATTTCAATGAACCATGTGATGACCTACCCACTACTTTGATCACACCACCTATTTTAGAGGACTATGTTGATGATTTGACATTGCCATGTGATCAAATAAGTGCAATATCAACAATGTCGAGTGCACCCATTAAATTAACTACAAAAGACCCATGTGAATCAAAAAATATATCAGATTTGGATCAAATACGCTTGAAAATAATTGTGCCAATGTTTAATCATTTTGATATGACCTCTAATCTTGGTGATGATTCTTTGTCAAATGACTTGTTGCATGTTTGCTTATTTAAGCATATTGTAGCATGTACATTTGAAGCAATTAAAGTTTATTCACCAATGTTGGGATGGTTTAATGATGAACATTGCCAATCTTTCGATAATAATAAGAGCTTAACTTATATGTGCAAACTGAGTTGCAATATTTTGATGCCTTCTAATTCTTGTGATAATATTTTGGCTTTATATTTTATGAAATATGAAATTTTCTCATGTATACATGTGTCGTATGTGCAAAAACCGAGGGAAGTAAAAATGGATGACATATACATATACAACATATAAACCTTGTCTCTTTCGTTAACCACATTTCAGATTAAGAAACGTTGAGGACGACTTTGTTTTAAAGAAGGGGAGGAGGATGAGGACATGACTACCTTGGATACGACCAATAATATTGCATCCACACATATTTGTGAGGTGATTTCTAACGCAAACTGTTCAATAATTTATTTGTGTCATCCACAACAAAAATACTTCACAGACTTTTGTGCCATGTGTAATTGCAGGTGTATGGGACATTTGTACAATCCACATATGAAGATAAGGGAGAAAGGGACGTTTAGGTGCTGTTCAATAAGTTCTCTTACATCACTTTTAGCACAAGAGAAGATAGAGTCCAACTCTCTCACGTTTTGCACTCAGATTCGGACTGCACAAACATACCTGACTCAAAATGTCAATTTCTCTTTCATCCGGACTCCGAATTGGGTGATTCTTTTTTTGCTGGAAAGTATATTTCATGCACTTTCCAACCCAATTAGGTTCACCTTCAAATTCATGCAGAGCATTGTGATATTGACGAAACAGTCTGACGCTGAAGCAGAATCCGAGTCAAACTACAAGTCCAAAGGTGTTGCATCACCTCCACTTGGGCCCATGAGCCTTGTATGACCTATATTTAGTTTTAGGCTGCCTTGGGACGTCCTCCCACCTCCTTGGCCACCACCCCTTGCTCCTATATAAGTAGATCAATGTAGTAGCTTTTTCCTTGGGTTTTGTTTAGATTAAAGTTTGCCATAGCTGCAACTTTGCGTACTTCGTTTGTGTTCAACGACCAGGCCAAGACGTCACAGAACCCCACCTAGATCAATAAAGCTTTCATCTTATATTCGCAATATCCAGATAGCAATTTCAGTTTCTTGCTTGTTCTTCATTTGCTCGCAGGAAATAGACCCTCGTGGTTAGGTTGATCGTGCTCCGGCATGGTCAATAACCCCTCGGAAGTTGGTTTAGCGATTGCTAAGGCACGACGTCTTCTGTCGGGGCTCAGGAACGACACCTATGGGATCCCTCGGGGAGTCCCTTCGGGGGGGGGGGGGGGGGGGGGGGGGGGGGGGGGGGGGGGGGGGGGGGGGGGGGGGGGGGGGGGGGGGGGGGGGGGGGGGGGGGGGGGGGGGGGGGGGGGGGGGGGGGGGGGGGGGGGGGGGGGGGGAGGGCGGTCGACGACCTCGCTCGTCTGCCAGCGGCTTTAGGCTCAGGAACGACACCTATGGGATCCCTCGGGGAGTCCCTTCTACGGTTGGCGGGGCGTGGGGCTGCACAAAGAGCGGGTCTAGAAGATTAACACGGGGGGATTTTTACCCAGGTTCGGGCTGCAAGCGATGCGTAATACCCTAGTCCTGCTTTGGTGTATATTTAGTGTTCTTGAGTTCTTGAACTAGCTGCGGAGCGTGCCCAGTCCAAAAAGTCCGAATCCTTCCTCAGTACGCCTCGGGCCTCCTTTTATATGTCAAAGGGGTTGCCACAGTGGCACACAGGAGGTGGAAAGTATGTACAGTGTACAAGTCTATCGCCTGGCACCGTAGGACGAACGCATTCAATGTGCTGCCGACGTGCCCTCTTGCTTTATCGGGGACGGCGAAGAAGCTCGCCCCGTCCGTCGCCGCCTCACCCTGCTTCGACGCGCGTCCAAGCCGACGAGGCATGCAGCGCCACGCTAGCTGGCTGGCTGTTGAGCTGGTGCGGTGGCAGGGTCTTCACGAAGATTTGCATGCCACCACGTAGGTGCTTGGCTAGTTGGCCTAGAAGCTGCATGCTGCCACGCAGGCGCTCGCCTAGTTGGCGGGCTGGCCGCCACTCGGAACGGGCGCGGGGCAGTGAAACTCTGGCAAGTGCGGGCCTGGCCTCGGCCCCACAGGCGCCCCCGGCAAGGGCCTTGCCGGGATCTCGTAGGCGTCCCCGGCAAGGGTCTTGCCGGGGTCTACGGTCGTCCCCGGCAAGATCTTGCCGGGGGTCTTCGTCTTCTGGTTCCCATTTAGACTCGCAGGCCTTTGTTCCTCACAAAGATCTGCATGCCACCACACAGGCGCCCCTGAGTCTTGGTCTCGATGTTGTCGATGGTGTCAGAACTCTTAGGCTCAAGGGTGGCGGCCTTGCTGGTATTGGGCAAGTTGCCCCGACAAGGCTCTTGCCGGGGCCACGTAGGCCGCCCCGGCAAGGGTCTTGCCGGGGAAAGCCCACCTTGTCCCTTCGCTCTTCATGCTTCTGGTTCGAGCACTGCCTTGGCAGCTTTGTACCTTTGCTTCCTCTGCTCCACCAAGCGGGGCCGCGGGTGTGGCTACGACTGCCCGTGCACAAGTAAAGGGGTATAGAAAGGCCCCTACTTTTGTACACCGACAGGAGCCCCCGGGCCTGGGCCACACATAAGTGCAAAGCGTTGTTGGGCTAGGCCCAGAACGGTGCGCGGGCACGCGTGGCAGAGTTTTAACTGCGGTAACTCCTTCGCCAGTTGCGCTTCCCCGCCTTTTTTGCCATGTACGCCGCATGCATGGCGTGGGGTAGGTGATGGATGCGTGGGATATGGGAAGGCGCGCCATGGCCGATACCCATGCGCCTTTGATTCACGCGGGGAGGGCGGTCGACGACCTCGCTCGTCTGCCAGCGGCTTTAATGAGCCGGATTTGAAAGGGCCCTTCAGAGGTGTAGAGCCAGTCTTCAGCCTTCTTCGTTTGGCTATAAAAAGGGGTTCGGGAGGAGGAGGGGAGGCATCCTCTCGTGTCTTCTCTTCTTCTCCATTCTACATCCACCACCATGCCGAGAGGGCGCCTCCGCGGCCGTTCTTCTGCGGAGGCGACTAGATCTTCCTCCCGCCAGAGAGCCGCGGCGGTTAAGGAAGAGCCAGACGCTCAATGTGGAGGCGTCGGACGGGGCCGCGGTCGGCGAGGTGGTCGAGGCAGAGGTGGGCGTGGAAGGGGGGCACCCGCGAAGCCACCTTCTCCGCCATCATCTCCTCCTGCCTCGTCGAGCGGCCATGTTGGAGACACAGCGCTGGAGTTCATCTTGCAGTTGCGCGAGCCGCCGCGTAGCCGCCTTCTCCTTCCCGAGGCATTCGCGAGGGTGCTGGAGATCGACCAGCCGCCGAGGCTGAGGCTTCACATGAAGGGGTGTTGCAATGGCGACATGTGGGCGAACTGATGTAGGGTGGAACCCTATAGGGCCGATCTTTCATGAAAGGAGCGGATCCCAACTAAGAACACGAAGAACACAAGGGGAAATATGAGAGAAATAACGAGAGAATCACTAAACCAACAAGATATAGTCACACATGTGCTAGATCCTCGGAACACGAGAGGAGATACAAGATCCACAATCAACAAGGGACGATAGAAAGGGTAACCGATTCTTCTCCGTGAGGAGGTCTTGAAGGGGGGTCTTCTCCGTGAGGAGGTCTTGAATCCAACGTGGATCTTCTCCGTAGAGGGGCCGCGGTCTCTCTCATGGAGTAGATCCGTATGGATGAGCAAAGCTCTATCTCAAGTATGAGCTAAACCAATGCTAACCCTAGAAAGGATGAAGGAGAGGTCTATTTATAGTCTAGAGCCACGAAGGGGTAAGTGAGGGGCGAAGGGGTACATGGGCCTCGGGCCCAATCTCTGTGCGCACACAGGCGTCAGACGTCCGGTGGGTGTTGGACGTCCGGAGGCTCGGGACGGTCCGGACGTCCGAAAGACTTCGGACTTCCGTAAATAGCGTTATGTTGCCGTGGCACCGGTCGTCCGGTGGTGCTCGGTCGTCCGGGGCCTGGAGTGTGTCGGACGTCCGGTACTTGCCGGTCGTCCGGCCGCTGTAGCTTTCGTCGGCTGGCCCATCTGGCTGGCTGAGTGTACAGGCGTCGGACGTCCGACGTTGTCCGGTCGTCCGGTGGCTGAAGCTTCCGAGCAGCTCCTTCTCTTGGTCCTTGTACTTGGCGTCCTCGCTAGCTCATCCGTTGGATGTGGTGGCTCCGTGGCTTTCCTCTAAGTACCTGATCATGCATAGCACACACGTTGGAGGTAGTAGCCATGTCTCACATGTACAAAATGAAGGTTCGGAGAGGAGCGAGTTCACCTTGTGTCCAATGACGTATGTTCGAGGTCTCGTCATATGTATCCTTGGGGCTTGGAGAGTAGTCGGAGTGTACATGGGGATGAACGTGGGATGCTCCGCATCATCTCCTCCCCCTTGGGAAAGATCCGACCTCGGATCGTGATTCTCATCACCATGGAAACGGTTGTCGTGGATGGACTTGTAGTTGGATGAAGTTGAAGACATGGCGCAATCCAAGTACTCCACGGTGTCTCCGGTATGTGGTACATGCAAAATGAGCAAACACAAAGAACACTTGGAAATACAATGGTTACCGCACACAAAGTATCCATCAAGTAAGTATGAGTCCGTTCGGCAAGATTGTTCGTGACAAAGCGCATGAAGCTTATCAAGATGATCTAGAATGATATGCAAAGCATTCATGGGAGCAAATGCAATCATTGTGCACACAAATGTGTTGTGAATATGATCAATGCAACCACGGTGCAAAACAATGTCATAGTGAGACGGTTTATCAAAAGCATGAACATGGCAATGGATGCTCAATATGATTATTTTATCATGCAATTGATGGTAGGCAATGTGATCATTATGTATGAATATGCCATCAAGGAAGATCACAACAAATTTGCTAAGGAAATGCACAAGCTCAAATATCATGGATGACATGGAAATAGATGCAACAAGACAAGCATAATGTGAGTCAATCCATGCATAGGGTGCAAACTTGTGGTGAGTATGATATGTCCAGCGAGCATGACATGTGTGAGCACAATCAACAAATATGGAGGTGTTGGTGTACCAAAGCTCGATGTTGTGGCATGAGTGGAGGTTCGAAGGTGCATCCGATAAGTCCGAGCGCTCCTCAATGTAAAGGTCCATAGAGCCAATCTCCAATGTCGCTCCTCCGTTCGCGAGATGTATCATGTAGACAACAAGAAGGAAGCAACAATGAAAGAGTGACCCATCCAATATGCGTATTTGAGGCTGGCTCAAAGGGAAGGAGTTCACCTTTATGATGATGTCGAAAATGTTGGTGTCGCGCATCGTGTACGCCTTCACATAACCAAGTTGTCTCATGACGGTATCGCCTTGTGAATCCTTCAAAATGAAAGAACATGACAAACACTCGGAAAAACAAATGAGGTGAGCGGAAGTGCAAAACCTATCATTCGTGTGGTAAGATACCCAACAAGTGTATGCATCATGCTCATCATAAGAAAGGACAAGGGAGCATTTCATAGTATGGAGGTATATGATGCGATAACAACCAAATACAATAGGCTCAATCAAACAAGCATGCATCACAAGTAAAGTGTCAAAGTCTCCACGATCAATAAGCATAGCAAGTTGGCACTCAATACAAGGGTATATGAGAGATGGCACTAATGGAGACAAGAGACAATGATCAAGATAAATCATGTGAGAGGCAAGAGCATATATGTCATCAACCCAAGAAAGCGAGTAAGAATGGAACATGGGTGATGTGACAAAGCAAGCAATCATAGTGATCAAGTCAAGCAAGCTAGTAGTGCGAAGATGCAACGTACTAGAAGGGATCCTGTCAAGCATGTCATGGGTGCAAATAGTGTGCATGAATAATTCACAAGACATATCACAAACATGAAGGCAAGATATGAGCAAAATATCATCAATGTATTGGCGAGAGGCCATATGTAAATAGCAATGGGACATCATGACTCTCCCAACACAACAAGCATCAATAGCATGCGGCACATGATAAACATGGCAATAGCAACACGGATCTCCACCAAGCATGCAAATACACATATGAGTAGTAAAATGGTGAATCATGGGTAGATGCAAGCAAGGGTCACAATTGCATGGCAAAGGCATAGAAGCAAGCATAACATGCAAAGTGAACACGATAGTAGAATGGGCATAATGTGACAAGTGATATATGGCCCATAGCCGTGTGAGAGCTAAGTAGAAGAGATGCGCGTAGCTCTTGCACGAAGGGAATGGTGGTAAGGATAGTCCACGGAATCCCAAATCATCGTTGCTCTCAAGAGCTCGTTTCGTCAACTCTTGGGATTGAGAGGTTGACGAGTATACGTGAGTACCTACACAAAACAAAGACAAAGGGAAAATTGTGTGTGCGTGGTATATGTACATATTATCCATCATGATGCACACGTGCTTGTGTTGGTTAGCACAAAATATCCAATGCTCAAATAGATGAGATGCGTGATATAGAAACATGTCATCCATCATGAGAGGTTTGTTGTTATGTATAGCATAATGGAGACTCAAATTTTGTAATGCATCATGTGAAATATCTAGAGCATTGTTATTCATGGTATGCATATGGTGCAAGCAATTATGGGAATCATGCAAATTATGGAATGCATCAAAATCTCCTAATATGTATGAGGAAACTATGGGGGTCTCCTCATGATCATTAGTGGAAACATCACATGGAGAATATGGACAACATCCAAAACAATGCATATTTGGAACAATGTGATCATGGCATGGCATAGTAGATGAATTGCGCAAATCATGTAAAGGAAGCATGGCAATATCATCACATGAAAAACAAAAGCCAATGACCATCATCTCGTCATCTATGCCATAAGTGCAAATGGGATTTATTTTAATGGGGCATGCATAGTTACTATGTTGAGATTGAAAAGATGCAATATGGGAGATCTCACTCATAGCATATGACAAGTTTAAAGGATTGTCAAACATGACGTGACCTATAGAATTTTCACATGATATCCTATGGAGCATAGCATCACAACTAGGCAACTCAACATGCTCATCATCATAGTCATCATAAATTGGTAAGTCATGACATGAAGAGGTCGCACTAGCATGAAGCATGGGAATAGGTGGATCAACATCATGCAAGCAATCATTGGTAAGATAGTCCACTAGTGGGACAAGAGAAGCACCATCACCTATGTTACCTTTGGAGCGTCGCTCATGTGTTGTAGGTGAGGTTGCAACTTGATGGTACCATGTGGGGGGTGCATCTTCTTCCACCATGGCCATCGTCGTCTCCATTGGAGGTATGGACTTGTCGAGGATAGGCATGTCGTCATGTAGGAGACCTAGCACCAAAGGAGAAAACACACTAGGAGTAGAGGGTAAGTCGTTAGAAATCATAGTGGCCTCACATGCCGTCTCAACTACCTCACTCACTAAGTGTTGTGGCTCACTCACTCCCTCAAGGATGCACTCACTCATATGGTTGGTGGAGTCACTCAAATGGCTCTCAACCTCACATAGGATGTGTGGCATGCTCTCAAATGTGGGGCTAGTGGTGGTCACACTCATCCTCTCATAGGTAATGCACTCAATGTCACATATGGTGGAGTCACTCATTTCACTCATGGGTTGGTGGCTCTCCTCACATGGCAATTGGGGCATCTCTTCATATGTGGGTGTCGGAGAGGTGTAGGTGCAAACGTCTCCAAAGATGAATGTTGTAGGATGTGGCAAAACATCACTCTCCTCCGAGACCAAAGAGAAGGTCTCATGCGCGCTCGCGTAGCTTGACCCGGAGTATGAGTCCAATATGGGCGTCGTCTTCATGTTGTTGAAGAGGTTCATGGTCGTCGTCGTGGTCGAAGGGGGTGGCCCTTGCTCGACCTTCTTTTCATCGTCTTGTTGTTGGAGGCCCATATGATGTGGCACCTCATAGCTCGTCTCCATGACCGAAGGGAAATTCCCATGCTCGGCCATCTTCCGTGAGGGGCTTCCGAAGATGGAAGTGTCGCCCTCGCTTGTAGGTGGTCGCCTCATTGTTGAAGATGTCGATGTAGGCGAACTCATGGGAAGTAGGCGAAGATGCCGTACGTCCAAAGGCGAAGATGCCTTGAGAACACTTGGCGAAGATGCCGAAGTGGTTGGTGTAGCCGTAGCTCCGTCTTGGTGGTGCTCGTCTCGCGGTCTTCTCTTTTGCTCATGAAGCTTGGACTTGACGTGAAGTAGGGCTTGTTGGGACTTGTGCATTTGCGCTTGTGGAGCATCTTCATGATGATGGTGTCGCTGTCGCGCTTGAGCTCGTAGTAGATGTCGTTCGTCGTCGTCGTGCACATGATTCTTGGGGTGACTTTCCCTTTATGACGATGTGGATCACGAACGTGATGGTGGTCGCCATGTAGATGTGGACGTGGACGACTTGCGCTTGCATCATTTTTGCGCTCCGAAGACTTGTGACTTGAACGTCGCCGCCTTGAGGATGATGAAGGGGAAGAACGGTTGAGCGACAAGGTCCGAATCTCCTCCATCCTTGCATCTTGCTCCTCTTTTTGTGCGGAAAGCTTATTGTCGATGTAGTCCCTTTTCCGTGCTTCGGAGTGACGAATGTCGATGGAGAGGTTCTCGATGCGCTCTCGCAAGGTAGAATGTGTGCCTTGCGTTTGTCGTTGTAGATCGAAGATGGAAGCTTTGGTGATGTAGTTGTTCGCGCCATCGTTGTTGTGGAAGACCGGAGATGAAATGCCTTGCCTATCCATCACAAGACTCGAGCAAATATGAGTGGAAGAAAGGAGAGAACTATACCAAATGTACCTTGACCGATGTTGAAAATGGATCAATGATCACTCAATGATGTAACAAGGAAATAGCACAATTGGTACCGATCTCGTCAATTTCTCACACCTACACAAGTAAGGCTTATGGTGGAGCTCGGTGAGGATAGTGGCACAAAAATTTGATGCAAAATGTTAGCAAGAGTCAATAATGTTGAAAGAGATTCACAAATTCGCAAGCGAAACAAGTAGACCAATAGCAATATGTGGCACACGGAAACACACACGCGGATAGATAAATGGGGTCGTGCAACCAAGGAATGAGCTCAAAATGTGGAATCCACGAAAAACGCTCGTGTTGCACGACTCAAGAGAGATGCTAGCACGATTGCTCTATAGGCGGATACGACACTTGTGCACAACCTATAAGATGCAAAATGGATAAACTTTCTATCCCAAGTATGCTATGTATGTATGGTTCCCGGTGTTTGATCCAAGATGATAGGATATGACAATCTTATGCAATGCGGTAAGATGTTATGGCTATTGCTTACAAGCTTCTTTGCTCTTTCTCTTTTGCTTAAAAGCTTATTCTTTTTTTTGTATGGCCACTTTTGCACAATGCACAAACCAAGATAGCAAATGTGTATATGCGGGAACAAACTTGAGGCACACGAGATGATATGATACCAATATGATATGGTATGTATGCAATGGATGGTGTAGATCACTAATGTGCACAAGTAACGTTGCCGGCAATACTCAAATGGCTAGTCTCGATAGGCAAGTGACGCAAAATGGGCTAGGGGTTAACAATGCAATTGCAAGGGAATATACAATGGAGGGATACCACGATACCAAGATGATATGGAGGTTACCGTCGAAGGTTTCTCGGTTGTAAGCCACGGACGGATGATGGTGAAGTGGTCAAAGTCGATGATGACCTCGTGGCGATGATGAGTGGCGGTGTTCTTGATGTAGATACCAAGATGATGGAGACTCGTCCCTAAGTAGCCGAAACACCTTAGGAAACGGAAAAACCGCGAACTCAAAATCTCAAATGACAAATGTCAAATGGTGGTAGTGGAAAGCGATGGTGGTTTGCAATTGGCAATGCGGAAGTGGGGGGTTATTGGGTTATGCGAGTCGGAGTTGAAGGTCACCGTCCCTAAGTAGCCGAAACACCTTAGGAGACACAACTCACAACTCAAACAAAATTGGGTTAAGTTGGGGTGGAAGTGTATGGTGGGTAAGCCTATGCGGAAGTGGTGGTGGTGGTTGATGAAGAAGCAACCGTCCCTAAGTAGCCGAAACACCTTAGGAGACTCGAATCACTACTCAAGCAACCACATATGCAATGGGGATCAAAATGGGTTAGGTTGCGGAAGGCTATGGTGGTAATGCGGATGATGTGGTTAAGGCCCTAGGCAAAGATGCCAAAGTTCCAAAAATTTGATGGAGTCAAATGATGTTGGTGGTATTTTTGTGGGAAGGAGGATGTCGATAGCTTCAAGATGAGCTAAAGAACGTCAAAATCGGAGTTCGGATGAATTAGTTACGGACAAAACAAAAATCAGCCGAAGTCTGAAACTACAGGTTACGGACGTCCGTAAAAGGACGGATGTCCGGTCGCCGGACGTCCGGTCGGGCTCGGAAATCCGTAAATTCTGTTCTGTTGGCTGGTTCCGGTCGTCCGGTGGATGACGGACGTCCGGTGCTTCGTGGGGGTCCGGACGTCCGTAAAAACGCCGGTCGTCCGGTGGGTTGGGGTCAACGCGAAATTTCAGATCCGGGACACGATTTTGGGCGGAAATTGGAGATTTTGGGGGCAAAATTGAGGAGATTTCGTGGATGGGAAGTGGGGAAACTTGGATAAATGCTAGATCCACTCGAAACCAAGCAAATCCATGGATCAAAATCAACAAAACTTCTTCATACCAACAAATCACAAAAAAATTTGGGGCTATTTTTGGTGGGGATTTTCGAATTAGGGAAGAACACAACAAAATCAAGCTAGAAAACAAAGAGGGGAGGCTCCGAAATCGTGATCAACGTGGCTCATGATACCAAGATGATGTAGGGTGGAACCCTATACGGCCGATCTTTCACGAAAGGAGCGGATCCCAACTAAGAACACGAAGAACACAAGGGAAAATACGAGGGAAATAACGAGAGAATCACTAAACCAACAAGATATAGTCACACATGTGCTAGATCCTCGGAACACGAGAGGAGATACAAGATCCACAATCAACAAGGGACGATACAAAGGGTAACCGGTTCTTCTCCGTGAGGAGGTCTTGAAGGGGGGTCTTCTCCGTGAGGAGGTCTTGAATCCAACGTGGATCTTCTCCGTAGAGGGGCCGCGGTCTCTCTCGTGGAGTAGATCTGTATGGATGAGAAAAGCTCTATCTCAAGTATGAGCTAAACCAATGCTAACCCTAGAAAGGATGAGGGGGAGGTCTATTTATAGTCTAGAGCCACGAAGGGGTAAGTGAGGGGCGAAGGGGTACATGGGCCTCGGGCCCGATCTCTGTGCGCACACAGGCGTCGGACGTCCGGTGGGTGTCGGACGTCCGGAGGCTCGGGACGGTCCGGACGTCCGGAAGACTTCGGACTTCCGTAAATAGCGTTCTGTAGCCGTGGCACCGGTCGTCCGGTGGCGCTCGGTCGTCCGGGGCCTCGAGTGTGTCGGACATCCGGTACTTGCCGGTCGTCCGGCCGCTGTAGCTTTCGTCGGCTGGCCCTTCTGGCTGGCTGAGTGTACAGGCGTCGGACGTCCGGCGTTGTCCGGTCGTCCGGTGGCTGAAGCTTCCGAGCAGCTCCTTCTCTTGATCCTTGTACTTGGCGTCCTCGCTAGCTCGTCCGTTGGATGTGGTGGCTCCGTGGCTTTCCTCTAAGTACCTGATCATGCATAGCACATACGTTGGAGGTAGTAGCCATGTCTCACATGTATAAAGTGAAGGTTCGGAGAGGAGCGAGTTCACCTTGTGTCCAATGACGTATGTTCGAGGTCTCGTCATATGTATCCTTGGGGCTTGGAGAGTAGTCGGAGTGTACATGGGGATGAACGTGGGATGCTCCGCATCACGAACACAAGGTTCCCCGTCCCTCATGTGATGCTCCTTCGTCGGGGTTGGAAAACCTTCGCACGCGCCCACTACTTGATGAAGGGGCACGTTCTCCACTTCAAATTAGTGGAGAGCGACCTGCTCTCCGTCAAGGTCTTCGGGCGCTCGGGAATCAGGTTAGGGTGATGCGTAGAGAGCTCGAACAACGATGAGAGCTCCTCCTCGAGCGACGGCGGCGAGGAGGGGA
The DNA here is from genome assembly GCA_036873465.1 of Thinopyrum obtusiflorum. Lineage (NCBI taxonomy): Eukaryota > Viridiplantae > Streptophyta > Magnoliopsida > Poales > Poaceae > Thinopyrum > Thinopyrum obtusiflorum. Next base: position 31,435 of record JAAAWM010011114.1, read on the forward strand.
CCAGTGGGGAGGACGACGGGGACGGGTCCGACTAGACGTCGGACGCCCCGTCCCTTGGCGACGCCGGCAGCAGCACCATCTGCACCTGGCCTTCTCCCCGGCAGAGTGATTTGTCGGGGGGGTAGTTCTTGGCGGTGGCTCCTCGAGCCAGCTCCTTGAACTTCTCGGGGCCGTTGCTTCTGGCGGCTGGCGCTGGAAGGCCGGAGAAGACGAAGAAGGTGGGTGGCAGGCCGTCAAGTCGGAGTACGATGGCATCGACGCCTTCGTCTCGTATTGCCGGCTCGCTACCTCATCTTTCGGCTTCTTCCCCGGCACCGTCATCACCAGCCCTCTCCTGGGCGGCCGCTGGGACGTTCTCTTGGTGTCATCTGCTGCTCGTATCTCGCCTAGGTACTACTTTTGCCCTCCCGCTATCTTGATCCACTTCCTGAGGAGAGGGACAAGAAAGGGATTACGGGCATCTTATCTTTTTTTAGATCTTAAGCCTGCGGGCACTTGTCGAATTTAGACTTTGTAATCCCTTGCTCATGTTTACATTCCGTATGAACTGTACTTGTTTAATCAACGTATCAATGAAAAGGGGGTTTGCCGGGCTTTTTTGTGCGCGAGCGAGGCTTACACCAAGGAGCGAGTCCTTGGTTTTCTTTAAGTAAACAACATCGCCCGGCAACAGGCCTTGCCGTCCTCCCACCTTATACCACGACTACACTCAAGCCCTTGGCGAGGGTAGGGGCAAAGTAGGATTGGGCCCTTCGTCTGTCTCCCTTCCACCGCAACTACAACCGAGTTCCAATCCGAAAGGGATTCGGATATAGGAAGGACGGAGCACGGCGGCATGGGATCAAGCGAGGGTTCATACGTTCAAGCTTCATGCGGAAGTACGTGGCTGGGAAAAAGACTTATCTGAATCTGCTGCCCCCGGCAACCTCGGCTTGCCGGGGTCGGGGGTGTCAGTCTGTCTTCTTTCCTCCAAACGGTTCCGCAGAAGCGCCTGTGCAGCCTGTGAACCAAAAAGGACTAGAAGAGACAGAAAGACACGCACTCGACCTCTATGCTAGGGGTTAGTTGCCGCTAAGCACTATCAACCCTACTAGAGAGGGAGACTCAACCTAGCATGCATGCTAATTTCTAGGGCGCCAGCGCTTCATTTATTTATCTGTTGCTCAGGGACTGCGCCTGGCTTTGGTATATTGACTTTCGCCAAACAACCCCAAGTACGTAGGTAAGAGAGTTTCAATCTTTTCCTTTCCCATTCCTCAAATGGAGTCATGGTCTTATGCTTTGTGGGAACTCGGTTTAGGACATGACACGCAGTCATTAGCGCCTCCCCCCACCATTCCTTGGAGAGACCCGATGTGTCTAACATGGTGTTAACCATATCAGTTAGAGTTCGGTTCTTTCTTTCGGCTACCCCACTTGACTGAGGTGAGTAGGGAGGCGTCCTCTCATGGATTATACCATGCTCCGCACAAAACAGATCAAATTCATTGGAAAAATACTCTCCACCACGATCGGACCTAAGCCGTTTAATTTTTCGATCAAGTTGGTTCTCTGCCTCAGCTTTATAGTTTTTGAAGAAAGTTAAAGCCTCATATTTTGATTTCAGAAGATACACATAACAATATCTAGTGGAGTCATCAATCAACGTCATGAAGTATCTCTTTCCACCTTTTGTCAACACGCCATTCATCTCACAAAGATCAGAATGTATAAGCTCTAGTGGCACCAAGTCTCTTGCCTCTGCAGTCTTATGGGACTTGCGAGGTTGCTTAGCTTGCACACATACTTGACACTTGGAGCCTTTGACAGTGGATATTTTCGGAATTAAATTCATATTGGCTAGCTGCGTCATGCAGCCAAAGTTAATGTGACAAAGTCGTGAATGCCAAATATCAGACTCATTATTGTGGCAAACATTATTAATAACTTTAGTGCAAATATCTGACAAAGACAGGTGGAACAAGCCTCCGCTCTCATAGCCTTTTCCAACAAATTGTCCATACTTAGAAATTACAACTTTATTGGATTTGAAAACCAACTTAAAACCATCTCGACATAAACGGGAACCGCTAACGAGATTTTTATTGATGGACGGCACATGATGAACGTTCTTCAGACGCACGGTCTTCCCCGAAGTAAACTTCAGATCAACCATACCAACACCTCGAACGATAGCATGTGACCCGTTCCCCATCAGCACGGGAGAAGTCCCTGTGACCTGGTAAGAAGAAAACCATTCCGTATGAACTGTACTTGTTTAATCAACGTATCAATGAAAAGGGGGTTTGCCGGGCTTTTTTGTGCGCGAGCGAGGCTTACACCAAGGAGCGAGTCCTTGGGGGGGGGGGGGGGGGGGGGGGGGGGGGGGGGGGGGGGGGGGGGGGGGGGGGGGGGGGGGGGGGGGGGGGGGGGGGGGGGGGGGGGGGGGGGGGGGGGGGGGGGGGGGGGGGGGGGGGGGGGGGGGGGGGGGGGGGGGGGGGGGGGGGGGGGGGGGGGGGGGGGGGGGGGGGGGGGGGGGGGGGGGGGGGGGGGGGGGGGGGGGGGGGGGGGGGGGGGGGGGGGGGGGGGGGGGGGGGGGGGGGGGGGGGGGGGGGGGGGGGGGGGGGGGGGGGGGGGGGGGGGGGGGGGGGGGGGGGGGGGGGGGGGGGGGGGGGGGGGGGGGGGGGGGGGGGGGGGGGGGGGGGGGGGGGGGGGGGGGGGGGGGGGGGGGGGGGGGGGGGGGGGGGGGGGGGGGGGGGGGGGGGGGGGGGGGGGGGGGGGGCCACCTCTTATATTGCGCCCCCTTAAAGGCAGGCGGCTTCAGATGCGCAGCAAAACCACTCGGAGTAAATTGCCTATAATCAGGTTTTTGGATTGTTGGAAATAAGAGCAAATTACTACGAGATTTAATCCGAATGAACAGAAGATAAATCATGACAGCAATAGCAGAGATTAAACTAATCATGCGAACTACCATAGTAGATGAACAGATCACATCTAGGGCACATACTAGAAACATGAATTCTACCACGATCTCGAACAGGAAGGATAGAATCACATACGGTGCAGCGGGAGCAGCACCGCCGGCGTTAACGTTGTCGCCCATGTCGTCGAGGATGAGGTTGCTAAGGTCGGGGAAGAAGTCGTCGTTGGCGAAGTCGTCGCTGCCAGCAGTCGCGCGAGTGCGCTCCCCAAAAACCTGATCGCCCCTCTCCCGTACAGGATCACGAGAGGCGGGGTTCCGGAGGCCTGCTGTCCCTTCTCCCGGTGCACGCCGAAAGGAGGGATGGAGAAGACTTGCTTGGCGGCGCAATGATCTGGAACGGTGGTGCGAAACCATGCGAAGCGGCAGCGGCTAGGGTAGACGTCTGCCTGACTATATAGTGCGGGCCGGGTAGGTCGTGGGAGTAAATCCCACGTCCGAGTCATCACGATCCAAAAGAATCGGAAATGGTTCAGTAATTAATGCGTCCGTTAATTATTAATTAATGACTCATTAATTTTTCCCGAGCAGCAAAAATATAGACAACGTGCATAGCTCTGTCCTCGGCTCGGCTCAATCCCGCAACCCGCGGCGCGGCGCGTCGTGACGAGGCGTGGCGCGGCGAGCGAGGAGGAGCGCGCGTGTAGGTCTCCTTTTCTCATGCTCATACAAGTGGTAGAAGAGCTCACCTTATAAGAGCATCTCCAGCCGTTCGGCCCCCCAGGGCGCTAGAAAAGAGCGGCCTGGGGGCGAACCGGCACTAGATTGGCCCCTGGGGGCGACCTAGCTCCCAGTCACGCCCCCAGGCGCCGCCCCCCAGGCCGCGGCAATTTCAAACTTGGTCGTTCCCGCTCACAAAAGACGCCACAAGTCCGGCGATCACAGGCAACAGTTCGCACAAAAGACGCCACAAGTCCGGCGATCATAGGCCATAGTTCGGCGATTGGCTAAATAGTCCGGCGTACAAAAAAAGAACACCACAAGTCTGGACGCGTGCGCAACGCATCACTCGGCGGGGTCGGCCTCCGGCGTCGGCGGAGTCGGCGTGCGCGGGCTTGGCGGTGTCGGAGCTGCTTCTGTGCTGGGCGGCGTCGGCGCGGCCTCGGTGCTGCTGGGCGTTGTGGAGGCATCATTGCTCGGGCTTGGCGGCGTCGGCGTCGGCGCGGGAGTTGTCGTCGGTAGCTGGTTCAGGATGAGGCCGCGCTCCGCCATGTACCACGCCTTGAGCTTCTCGTCGGTCCTCTGGAGCATGTCTGCCCCGGCCATTAGAAAAGCCAGGTCGGTGTTCCTCTTCTTCGCGGCGACGTTGGTCCGGAGCAGGTCGAGCTTGAAGGCGCTGTTCGTCATCAACGCCGACCACCGCGCCTCGGTCTTCTCTTCACGCAGGGCGGCCCGGGCCTGTGCGTCGGCGAGGCAATGCTCGATGGACTCCTGCACTCGCGCGGTAGCCGCGTCGGCGTGTTTCGCCTTCTTGGCCCCTTTGTTGCCGTTCGGGCGCCTTTCTGTCGCGCCCGGCGTCAGCGCGTCCGGCTTGTAGGTCTCCTTGGCCTTGGCGAGGGTGCGCCGGACTTCCGCCCACTTCTCGCACTTGTCGATCCGCTTGAAGACGTGGAGGTACGTGAATTCTTGGTCGCTGCTGTCCTGGCGATACATGCGCAGCAGCTGCGCCGAGGAACAAACAGTTGGCGGGCGCGCACAGCGAAGAGAAGCGGGAGACCGGCGTGCCATACCTGATCCTCAATGTTGGCGCCGCTCTCCGGGCGAGCTGCGATCTCCTCAACGATCCCATGCCATTTGTTGCACGCCGCCTGGATGAGCCCCCAATGGTTCGCCATTGCCTTCGACCCGCGCTGCATGTAGACGCCTTTGAAGTAGGGGTCGACGAGCTTACGCTCGTCGAACTCGGCCTTGATGCGCTCCCAGTACGTCTCGATACTCTGGTTCGTGCCGGTGGTCGGGCCGAGGCAGACGACTTTCCACGCTTCGGCGAGACATTCCTGCTCCTTGGACGCCCACTTGATGCGCGGCTCGCCGGTCCTGGCCGCCCCCTTCTTCTTCTTGCGCCTCCTCACCGGAACATGCGCCGGCTCCTCCTCCTCCTCCTCGTCTTCCTCCTCCTGCTCGTCTGGCTCCTCCTCCCCGTACTCAAGCTCGCCGTCCATGCCGCCACTAAGGTCCACCGTGTCGTCCTGGGTAGCGAACCCGGGGGACGCGGCGGCCGCGGCCGAGCCTGCCGCGATGATGTCGTCCATGTCGGCGTCGGTCGCGTCGGTGTCGCCGAGGTGCGACGTGGAAGCTTGTGAGAAGGGCAGCGCACAACGGCGGAGAGGGGGCATCGGGAAGGACGCGTAGGTCGGCGGCGAGTAGTTGTATGGAGGATACTGCACGCCGGCGAAGGCAGACAAGGGCGTGCGCTGGGCCGGGTGTCCATGGGGGAAGGTGACGTTGGGCTTGAACTCACCGTGCACGTCCCCGTCGGCGTAGCCCGGCGACGGCGTGCATCCCCATGGTTGCGGCGACGACGAGAAGCCGGCCGGAGAGCCGACGCTTTGCTGGCTCCAGGGCACGTACTGGGCGTGGCCGCCGGGTGGATTCGTCATCCCCCCGCGAGCCGCCTCGGCTTGATCCGCCGCAGCCGCAGCCGCAAGCGTCGCGCTGTCCCGGGCCTTTTTGGCGTTGGCCCTGTTCCGCCGGTCGGCGGTGACAGCCTCCCGTCGCTGAACTTCCGCCCTCCAGTCGGCGTTGGACATGCCCGTTGGGCGGCGGCGCCCTCGGCTTCCTCTGCTTCGGCTGGGCGACGGCGGCGGTCGCAGCTGTCGCGGCGCGGGGGATCACGTACTTCTTCGGCGGCATGGCGGCCGGCTGGGAGGCGAGCGGGAGGGAGATTGACGGGAGGAATGGAGAGAATGAGAGGGAGGGGGGGGGGGGGGGGGGGGGGGGGGGGGGGGGGGGGGGGGGGGGGGGGGGGGGGGGGGGGGGGGGGGGGGGGGGGGGGGGGGGGGGGGGGGGGGGGGGGGGGGGGGGGGGGGGGGGGGGGGGGGGGGGGGGGGGGGGGGGGCAAGTCTCTCTCAACTTCCGTGGTGGGACTAAACTCTAGTCTCACTCACTCCACTCACATGTGTGCATGAATGGGCCAAGAGAATTTCAGAATTTTAGTTGGGCTTTGGGCCAAAGGCCTACTAGCAAAATTCCAACAGTATATAGAGGCCAAGGAAGATCCTCTTGGACAGAGAGATGGAGGAAAAAATCATGGGTTTAAATAATGTGATGGGGAGTGCAACCAAAGCCAAATGATTTCTCGGAGTTCACTTAAGAATTTGCTTTGGATTGTGGATGTAAGTAACTGCTCATAGAGAATGCCACAGAATGTTCTACTTACAACAGCAAACAAAGTTGATCCAGAGAGCATGTCTAAATTTTACAATATGGTGTCAGATTCAGTACAAGTGGATACACTTCAACAAGACAACCGCAAACCACCACATCACCTCTAACTCTGGTTTAACATCTACAGTAGCTTCCATCAAGTATTACCTTACAATAATTCTCGGAAAACAACAAAGGCTCAAATCTGACTACTGCTTGAACAATCATCTTCTTTTCGTAGTTTTCTCAGAAGAGGTATCTTCATTGATGTTTCCATTAGTGGGTGGGTTTGTAAGCTCTTCCGGAATTGCAAGGGCAGAAGAGTATTGCTTAATCCTCAAAGAAATGAGAATGCTGGACACAATTCCAAATATTGGGAACAAATAAGAATAGATATGAGATTTCTTAGATCCTGTAGTGGAGGCCACCGCTGCATCAGCAAGGCTTACAATGGAAACATTCTGTAGGATCATTGGTAAACAGCCAACAATTGTAGGAAGGAGAAAATCTCTGAAAAATTCAACATCAGTGGCAGATAGAGCGTAGTTGATGATGTATGAAGGAAGAGGAGAGAATCTAGCGAGTAACACAAATTTCCAGCCATCCTTCTCAACACCTTTAACCACAACATGGAAGTACTTATTTCTTTGTAACCATTCCATTGCTGAAGTAAAATATTTGAAAATTGCCCTGGGAAAATTCGGGAAAGAACCATGAGAAATAAGGACTGGAACCAAATTACAAGCAATGAATCTACTTGTGTGCACAGACTGCAGAAGGCAAAAATCTCTCAAAAAAATTCAACATCAGTGGCAGATAGAGCAAATGATTACAACATGTAGCCATGGCTGCAGAAGCTGATAAGGCATAAAACGCGTTTCAGGACATCAATCTGCCAGATGCACATCAAAATAGAGAGTGACCAACACTGGTTCCATCTAACGTGTGAAGTGACTTCACCGAGGGTACAGTAAAGGCTAAGGGCCAGCTTGCATGGACGTTTTTTTGGTCAATTCGGGTGTAAATTACAGGCACCCGCAAAAATTCATCATTTCCAAAACCGGTTGCCATTCCTTGTCATATTAGCCCCATAAAAACCACACGGTTTGCCAAATAATACCTCTGTTCACTAATGTAAGACGTTTTGGCAGTTTCAATTTGAACCGTCAATAGAACTGCCAAAACATCTTACATTACTGAAGAGAGGCAGTACAACCGTAAAATATATCTCTCCTTTTGACCTCTGTTTTCTTTTCCCTGTTTGCTCAATCTCCAGAGGCATCAGGGCAAGGCCAGGCCGCGGCCACCTTTCAGTCCGTCTGCTTCCCTGCTGCTCCTGCCTTTCCAACCCCTCCACCCTCAAAACCCGACGCTTCTCTGCCAAGGACACCGCCCCGCCTACGTATGGAAACGACCATGGCCAGAAGATTCGCCGTCGGCCAGCAATTGCGAGAGCTATGCGTAGGGTGTGGCTGCAGCGATGAGCACCACAAGGTCGGACATGGCGGCAGTGTAGAGCCACGGGAACCCTATGGAACGATGCCGGCGAGAGGGCCTTGAACCCAGCCACCTACTATTACGATGGCGGCAGCCTTGGGAACAGCACCTCGCTGCAGATCCTCAGCGCGACGCCGTGTAACAGAGCTCGTCGGTGGCCAGGAGGACCAGCGGTCCTCGCAAGAGGGAAGCACAGTGGTGGCGCTAGGTACCGTTCAGAGCCTCGCCTGCGCGAAGAACTCCTCGACGCGGTGCGGGCAACAGTGCCACCACCGGCTCATCTACAATAAGACAATGACACTCACCTTACTCATTTCTGTCCACGCAGCCACTGGCTTCATCGTTCTCGTCAGTAACGGTGGCGCTGGCATCAAGCTTGCCGTGACGGGGCACCTGTCGATGGCGTACACGATGATGGCCAAAACGATTAGTGCTTTTGGTGCTCTTGGAGATGGATGCGCTCCCAAACAGCCTTGTACAAGGGAGAGGATTTCTGGTGGTTTCTCACTGATGGCTAGTAAAATACCGTTGTAAACTTATTCGTGTGCCCTGTTTTACAGAGTTGCCAAGCGGGGCCTGAAGAGGTCATTTTCCTTCCCCAGAGAAATGTCCGCCTGGATTCACTGTAATGTGTTCGTTGATCGGCCTTTTTGAGCTATCTTAAGGCCGCATAAGAATCTTCAAGTTCGATCAACTTTGCTGTTGAGGTGTCATACTGCACACTTTATGAACAACATGAGTTAACACGTGTATTTAAATATTTTGCATAATGTGGGTATGACTGAATTTGTTGCCCAGGAATCAAAGTAGTAGTGGCGGCTAAACACTATAGCAACCACCAATGCACAACACATTTGGAGTGTTCTAAAAGGCTCCTGCCTAAGCGGCACAAGTTTCCCACGTGACTGGCAAGGAAGCGAACATCTAGCCCTTTTCAGCTAGCCAGGTTTGTTCTCCATGTACAGGTGCATATGATGTCAGACCGAGGAGTATAGCTTTATAGGTAGCAAAATCAAAATTCAGTTGGTATTCACTGCATATACTGCATCACTGACCAAAATGGAACAGAAATGGCTTCAATGCTACAAGTGTTGCATTGCCATCTGAAAGCTCCAGCTTAAGCAACCTGGTGCATCATTAATCTACAAGTCTATTGGTAAGTTTGGAAAAAGATTTAACCTCCAACACTATATACGCGGCACCTAAAATCGCATATTTTGTCCTTTACTCCAAATAGCTATGCTTCTTTCCCAACCTTCCTGGAAAATTGGGTCATTGCCGTCTTTATATCATATGTTACTAGCAATATCAGTTTTAGTATTTGCATTAAGAAGTCTAACGTGAACTGTATATACAGTATGACCAATGGCAGAGTTAGCACCCGGCAAGCCCGGGGGCCTGCCCAGGCTCCGGCGACGAATCACCATTGCTTCATAGCAGAAAATGTTAATTCAGCTAAGAGTTCCTTCGGGCAAATTCCGATCAAGTGGCCACACTTGACTCTTTCCCAGGCTTGCAGAATGGGCTGACTCCGCCACTGAGTATGACTAGAATCTAGAAAGTGTAATGGTCCAGGTGCAATTAGTTACTACAGAAAAACCCTGCTCAGCACCTTACTGAGACACTAAAATGATGAAATAAACCAGTGATACAACCTGGTGATTGGTAAAGTGAGTTCTAGCCTTCTAAGAATGTGCAGCTTCAAAGTAAACCTGTTTAAATACTACGAGACTTTTAGGTGATAAACAAGAATCAAAAAATAATACAAAAGTGTTCGCACACTCATCCAAATGTCCTATGTTGGGTAAGCCCAGCTTACGTCCTTTACCACCACTCTGTTAGGGCACCCATTGTGGCGTAAAATTGTTGAGCAGAATTTCAGATTTTTGACAAAGGGTGGATTTTATTTACTCAAAATGAAGCATCAAGTACAAACATAGTGAGCAGACACCAGGCTTCTGCATAGCTAGGATGCACACAGCCAACACCAATGCACACACACAAAATCTGCCGGCAAATAGAGACCAAAGCTATGCCTAAGCGAGAAAAAGAAAAACTCCGAAGAGATCAAATCCGCGATCAACAAACTATAGCAATGACCATATCCGCACCAACCATTTCTTGACACCACAAAGGAATATCGTGCTTGGGCTAGTATCTTTGCATGGTCTGAACGACCTATTTCTAGAGCGAGAAAAGAAGCTTTACTAAAGTCCATTATTCAAGCTATTCCTACATATATTATGAGCTGCTTTCAATTGCCCGTTGATACTTGCGAGAAGTTTCGTCAGATTATTGCTGATGAGTGGTGGGGCCGTGAAGATGGGAAAAGGAAATTGCATTGGCACTCTTGGGAGTGGCTTACTACACCTAAGGCGCTTGGTGGTATGGGCTTCCGTGACATGGCCCTTTTCAATCTTGCTATGCTTGCCAAACAAGGATGGAGGTTGTTGACGGACCCATCTTCACTATGTGCTCGTGTTTTGAAATGCCGGTATTTTCCAACATCCAATTTCTGGAACGCAATGGCACCAAGGTCTGCATCTGCTACCTGGCGAGCCATTTTGGCCGGTCGAGAAATTTTGCAAATGGGTGTCCAGTGGGGCATTGGTAATGGTGAAGATGTTTGTATTTTAACGGATCACTGGATTCCTTCATTTCCACCGCACCGTCTTCACCCACTTCTGCCTATACCTGCTACTGCCAAGGTAAAATGTCTGATTGATGAGGAGGCTGGTTCTTGGAATGAGGATTCAGTTCGGGCTTTCTTCCGTGATGACGTGGCTGCAGAAATTCTTCGCATTCCTATTAGCAGACATGGTGGTATGGACTTTGCAAGATGGCCCTTTACTAAGTATGGTGAATACACGGTACGATCAGCATATAATATGGCACGGTCGGCTCGTTTTCTTCAAACTCGCAGCAAAAGTGGCTTTGGTCTATCCTCGAATTTAGCTGTTGAGGAGAAGAATTGGAAGGCCATTTGGTCTATAAAAGCTCCCAATAAAATGAAAGTTGTCCTATGGCGTTTTGCTCAAGATTGTCTTCCATCAGGAGCACAATTACAACGACAACATATCCCCGATGCTGCGTGTTGCTGTTTCTGTGGTCGTCTGGAGAGTGTGGAGCATGCATTTCTATTCTGTCCGCGTGCAAGAGCCGTATGGGATGCGATCAAGGAGTGGGCACATATCCAACTATGTCGTTCTACTTTCAGAAATACTAAGCAGTGGCTATTTGAATTCCTTGACAGATCTTCAGACAAGGAAATCACAATACTGGCTGTGTCCTTTTGGTATATTTGGGAAGCACGTAATGACGCGCGACACTCACCGGAAATTCCAAATTCTCGTCATACGATGGAGAAAATCCGTGCTTACACTAACCTGATATTGCAGCACCTTTTCAATCATGTACCTGTGATCAGGCGTGAGTCTTCCTCATCCAACACTATGTGGACTCCGCCGCCGCCAGGTGTGATTGTCATCAATTCAGATGCTGCAATTTTTTCAGAGATTAATATGTCAGGGGCTGGTGTGGTGGCCCTGAACCATGAAGGAGCATGTATGGTAGCATGTACTGAACCTATCCATGGGGCATTGGAGCCTGAACTTGCGGAGGCTTTGGCTTTACGAAGAGCTGTGTATCTGGCCCGAGAAGAACAATTCTCCAAAGTGATATTTGCCTCAGATTGCCAGTCACTGGTTACTAGGATTAATTCAAGTATCTCTGACCGTTCCTCCATTGGTACTGTGGTCAACGATATAAAGTTTGCTTCAAGGAGCTTTGTGTCTGTGGTGTTCAAGTGTATCCGGGAGACCCTTTGTAACTTTGTCTAAGTGTTTAATAAAGCTGACGTTCTATCAAAAAAAAAAGAATACGAGGATCTTCAACAGCAACACCTTCACGAAGGGAGGGATACTCGAGCGCCGCCGTCACCGGATCAAACTACCAAGGCCAAAGTATAGGTTTTCGCCCTAAAGAACCAGTCTGAGCATATCCTAGCAATGCAGGTAACAACGCAAAAATATCGCCATTGCTAGGTATAACCAACTCAAATCAGACCTAGGTATTCACCCCGGAGCTCGAGACCGTGTACTCAAGAAGTACCACCATCAAAGTCAATCATGTCTGCGGTTGGTGTGGCGGCGGAGGAGGTGGCTGTTGGGGATGCGGCTGGGGCGCATAGGGCCCGACGAGGAAGGCCCTGATGCCCGCCACGGCCTGCCGTAATTCCAGGATTGCGACTGTCATCTGCTCCGCGGTGAGGACGAGGGCGGACGGCGCCGGGGCAGAGGGTGCAATCGCCCCTGAGGACGCCAGCACGCCCAATGCCGGCGCGCCTGCTGCGTGGGGCAGCAGCGCCGATGAAGACGCTGGTGGCGGCGGGTAGGTGTGCGGCGGCGGCGGGTGGGAAGAACTCGATGGAGGGCTGGACATGATCGAACCCGGGAAAGCTGATACCAGATTGTTATGTGGCTGCTAGAAGGAGGGCGAGAGGGCCGGCCGGGGGCCTTTTGCCCACGGCCGGGCAAGAGGGAAGGGATTTCCTTCTTAATTCTTGCTTGATTAGATTGATACATCTCCTCTCTTTATATAGAGAGGTTTACTTGACTCCCAAGCAAGGCTTACTTGACCCCTAAGCAAGCGACCCTTATCTCTAATTAACCCTAAGACTAACAGGCTATACCGCCAGCCCAGGCCCATTACGTACTCTAACACATGTGTTATCGCCACCACTTTCCCGCGAACATAGCAACTGGAAGCGCTGGGCTAGAAAACCGACCGTCACTGCTGCACAATCATACCCTCTGCGTCAAGCCGTCGTCCATAGATTGCATCGCACCATCAAATGAATCTACCAAATCTATAGAGTAATCCTCGCAAAGACCTTTCGGTGGCTATCGCAATCCGAAGCGAGGCCGCCATCGCAGGCGGAAGTGGTCACCGCATGGACCAACACTGACGGCGGAGCACCTCACCGTTGACTGCCACCTCACCAGAGAGAGCTCTGCCCAAGGGCCGACATTGCCAGACAGGAGCACGAAAGGCAGATCTGTCCACTCGCCGCTTGCCAAGAACCAGAGGGCCACAACCCGCCTACGCACATCACCCATGGCCCCTGGCCCACCTCCACCGAAGCGCTCAACGACCGGCACCCAACGCCTAATGCCATGCACTGGAGCAGCCGCCCCTGAGCACCCGTGTGCAGCTCCGGCCGAGCCCGCACGATCGCAATTGGGCCTAGCTGCCGGATCAAGGAAAGTGCATGACACGCGCCGAAGGTCGGAAGCCGCCGGATCAGCGACCAGAACGCTGAAGGGCGCACGGGGATCGCGCGCACGCCGTTGATAGCCGTCATGGAGCTCACGCTAGCCGGGGCAGCCATGGCCACGCCATAAAACGAGGCAACGATGCAAGCCAAAGGAGGCCAGGACCAGCCGCGGACAGCGGGCCAAGCATTGGTGTTGGCGTGAGACAAGCGGTGAGGGAGGAGCACGCACACGCGGGTGGGCTCCCACCGCCGCTAGTCACCACAAGGGGCTTTGCCCTGGCGACTCCAGCTCGCTGCGGCGAGGGACGGGGCAGGCGGAGGGAGACTAGGCGGGGTGGCCACCCGAGTCTCCTGCATGGACGACGCGGGACTTGTGCGTGTATTTCGGATCCCTTGTTACTTTCTTTCCCTCTTGTACAACAACTCCTACTTTGTGATAAATAAATAAATCCAAACTAGTCCAGAAGCACACGGAAAGGCTGAGATTTCTGAGTAAATGTGTAATTTTGCCCGCACCTAACTCTAGAAAACCTTGCCAATCACCTAAGAGACGCAGACTAAGGCATAGCCTAGTGGTGGGAAGGGGTTGATGCCTTCCCACCCACCCAGGTTCAAGGCATGGTACTTGCAATTTGGGTTTGTTGCACCAATTATACTGTAGGGGGTTCCCTTACAGTCTTTCTATCAAAAAAAATCACCTAAGAGACCAAACCTTAGTTCTAAAGTGGCAGAGCTTTAAGGGTTACAAATATGTCAATGAATAGACTCAAGAAAGGAAGAAATAAAGGGATGTACCCTCTTGTTAGCCCTATGCTTCAGCAACGCAAAATCCCCCTTAAATCTAGCCAGCCACAAATTGTGTGAAGGTTGCACCCCTCTGAACAACTTATCATTCCTTTCCAAATATTCCAAGCTGACACAGAAAACACCTCCATAAACATAGGTTTGAGCCATGCTCTTCGCCCTTAATGCATCAATTCAGATATATCCTCTGTGTTTGGCCATAAGATGTCTAGCGTTTCGCAACAAGCAAAGGCAAACTCAAAGTGGAAGAAATGATGCATTAGGGTTTCCTTCAGGGTGGAGTGCACATCAAGCAGTTAAAATTATCCTCAGTTATTCTGTAATGTCTGTGTTTCAGCATATTCCTGGTATTCAGCCTATCAACCATCAAAAGCCACACAAAAACTTTCCACTTCATACTTCAGCTGGACCTCCAGATCGATAGAATCTGCCTGAGCACCATTGAAGCAACAGGAGTAGAACCTTGTAGAAGAAAATGATTTTCCCCAAATGCATCTCTAGACATCATGATTCTCACTGCTAGGGTTGACCTATGTAGGGGTGGGCATTCGGTAGAAACCAAAAATTCGGTTTATACTATTCGGGTTTTTTTTTTCAAATTCGGTTTACAAAAATGCTAACCGAAAATAATACCTTAAAACAGCTACGAAATTTCAGTTAACCGTTTAATTCGGTTTGGTTATCAGTTTTTACCAAACATTTACTTCCCTACCTAAGAAGCTGTGAGCGCATCTCCGCTGAGCGCCACCGCCTTCTTATGTAACTGAGCAAACTATCACCTTGAGCTTAAGGAAGCGATGTGGGACTAAACAAACCCGCTGCACACTTCACCAATGCTCAGAAGCATTCGTTATTGCGTCTGGGCCATGCAATTTAGATAGAAGGCCCATTATGACGCAAAAGGCCTAGTGTAGTTGGCTGGCTTAACTCGCACATGGGTTAGCTAAAAAAACTCGCACGTGGGCTGTTCGTACACAGTATGCTGTGAGGCCGCGAGTGGTGGCTACTCGCTAGCGACGACTTGGCGAGACGCGTGACGCGCGGAGGCTCAGTAGGACTAGCTTTGGTTTTTCTTTCGGTTATACAGTTCCACACCGAACCGAGTGATTTGCGTTCGGTTATCATACGGGAAAACCGAATTTTACTGAACCAGCCGTAAAAACCAAAAATTCAGTTTTTTCGGTTTCAGTTTCAGTTCGGCATTCGGTTACTCGGTTTTTATGCCCACCCCTAGACCGCACTCAGGTCCTGAAGATGCTGAACCTCTTGCCTGGCCTGCAGGGAAAGAGGTAGGTGAAAAATCTCACTTACAGTGTTTGCTGAGAGCATGTCCAGAACAAATATATCCTCAGCCCTAGCAAAAGAGTAGGCTCTGGGGTGTGAGTTAGAAGTATATCATCTTGCCACAAGTCTTTCCAGAAAAGGACAATATAACCATTGCCAACATCCACTTTAGTGACTCCTCTATAGTCATCAGGTAATTAAGACACATCTCTCCACCAAGACGAGCTAGAGTGTGGTATTTTATCCTCATAATACGTTGCCCAGATGAGTTGCAGCCAAGGCACATCCTCTCTGTTATAGAACTTATGTAGGTATTTGAGCAACAACCCCTGATTCTGTATTTTGATGTTGATAACTCCCAAGACTACCTTTATCTTCGGGTTGACACACCAGATCCCAGGCAGCAAGAGAGTTACATTTCATTCCATCACCAGTTTTCTTCCTCTAGAGGCATCAACTTGTACTGAGAGTGCACAACTATTCTTGGTTGTACTGAGAGTGCACATCGCATAAATGGCCAAGGAGGTAAGAGCATCTCCAGCCGCGCCCCCAACAGGCCCTCCCCAGGCGATTTTTCCGCGCCGGCGCCCAAAAATCGGCCCAGTCGCGCCCCCAGGAGCCCGTTTTTCGCCGGTTTGGGCGGAAACTGGCGCCGGCGGACCCAGGCCGAACCCGGCGCGCTGGGGGGCGCCCGGGGGCGCCGGGGTGAGCGATTTTGGCGCGAAAGAGGATGGGCCCGCCGAGTCAGCGAGACGTCGCTTCGTCGCCCTCATCGCCTCGGTTCCCGCGGGAATCAATGCGAAGGCTGCCGCGCTGGTCAGCCTCCATTGATGCCTCACGGGCGGCGCAGTGAATGCGCCGCGACGCGCGTCCCGCCACGCGTCGCCCGGCATGCAGCCCGTCGCCGCCCAGCTACGGCTACAAAAGGCGACCCCCCGCCGGTGGACGCCACAGCTCTCATTTCCCCCCTCTCCGGCGCAGAAAGCAACACTCTCCCCTCTTCCCGCCGACGAGAAAGATGGCCGAGAGGTACCCAGGCGACGGCGCGGCGGCGAACGGCTTCGGCCGCCGCCACCTCCAATAGCCGGAGGCGCGCCTGCTCTACAAGGCAGAGTACCCGGCGCCCCGGACATGCGGGTGCCGGGGACGTGGAGGCTGAGCGTCGGCGGCGTCCCGGTGCCACCGGTGCCCGAAGGGGCGGCGCGGCGGGCCGAGATCGCCCGCATCCGCTCGTCCCTGACGGAGGAGCAGCGGAACGAGCCGCGCTACGCCGCCGACAGCCACACTCTCTGGACCATGTACTTCCAACGCCGCCGCGAGGAGCAGATCGCCTCCACCAACGGCGTCATCCCGCGGGGCCGCCTCAACGCCGACGGGCGGCGCGAGTGGTGGGGCGTGCCAGGCCGCACCCTCGAGGCCGTCCTCGACCACATCGAGACCGGCAACGTGCCGCGCCTCGAGTACCCGCCGCGGTCGTCCTTCTCTCGCCGCCGAGGTAGCTCCTGGATGCCGCGAGCCGGAGGAGACGCCGCTCGGGCGCCGAACACGCAGCGGCGCCCTCGTCATCAACGAGGGTGCCCGGCCCTCCCCGCGCGGTTTCCTCCGTCTGGTCCGGCCGAAGCCAGAGCCAGGGCTGCTCCCGGTGAAGCCGGAGCACGTCGAGATGGCGGCCCCCGACGACGAGTCCGCCCTCAAGTGGGTGAAGGACTACGTCCGGGAGCAGGTACGCCGCCAGCGCCGGGCGTACGCGGAGCTCCAGGCCCGGCGCCGCGGGCGCGAGGAGGGCGGCGTCATCGTCCTCGACAGCGACGAGGAGGACGAGGCCGGGCCGTCCAGCGCGCCACCGCACCTCGGTGACCCTGGCCAGGGCTGCAGCAGGGACGGCGCCGGCCCAAGCCAGACGCGCGACGACGACGACGACGATGATGGCGACGGCGGCGACTACACCCGCTTCTACAGGCTTCTCGGCATGTAGACGACAGCGACGGCGGCGGCGGCGGCGGCTAGGCGTAGTTTAGGCGTAGTTCAGGCGTAGTTTGCAAGTTTTCATGTTTTTGTACAAATTTCAATGAAGTTTCGCCGAGTTCGTGCAAAGATCGCCGAGTTTGCATATATTTGTACGCAACATCGCCGAACCCGGGGCGACCTATGGGCCGACGACTGGGAACAAAGTCGCCCCCACGCGCCAATCTAGCGCCGGCTCGCCCCCAGGCGGCTCTTTTTCGGCGGCCTGGGGGGCCGAACGGCTGGAGATGCTCTAGGCACCGAGTTCATCAAAGTGAGCTTGGCCCCATAGAAGAGCAGACACGTAGTGGTGGCGAGCCTTCTCTCCATGGAAGCTACCAACGGCATAATATCAGAAACAGTGGGTCGAGTAGTGCCCATGGGTAAACCCAGATAAGTAAACGAGATCGAGCCAAGCACACATCCAAAGATACTGGCTAGATAACTCTAGCCTGGCACCACATTCAAAGGGATCGGAGTGGATTTCTGGAAGTTGATGCGGAGACCAATGGATGTTGCATATTTTACCAAGATCTCTTTCATACGGCTAGCTTGAACAAGGCACGGCGACATCAACATCACCATAATCGTATCATCGGCATACTGAGTCACTAGAAATTAGCATCAGCCGATGGAATGGGTAATTTGATCCAGTCATTCATCAACTCTTTGTCGATCACCGACTGCAAGAGATCAGCCGCAAGCACAAAGATCAATGGCCAGAGAGGATCACCCTGTCGCACTCCACCATTGCAAACAAACTGTCTGCTGGGGGTGCCATTCAATAAAACAGATGACTTGCCAGAGGAGAATATACACTTGATCCAGCCTAACCACTTCTCATAAAACCCCATGTGCTTCATAATGTCAATCAATGGTTCATGCTCAATCATGTCAAACTCTTTGGCAAAATCCAACTTAAGAATAATAATCTCTCCCGGACACTGATGAATTAACTCAAACGCCCATGCCAGATAGTCTTGGATCGTGCGCCCTTTAAGGAGGTCATACAGGTTCCTATGAACAATGCGTAAAATCACTTTCTGAAGACGATTAGCAAGAAGCTTCGTGATAATCTTCAAACAACAGTTAAGCAATGTAATAGGATGAAAGTCGCTAGCAGTTTCAGGCGAATGGATCTTGGGAATCAAGAGTAATAAGCTCGGCATTAGGTGTTGTCAAGCGATGTAATAGGACGAAAGTCGCTAGCAGTTTCAGGCGAATGGATCTTGGGAATCAAGAATAATAAGCTCGGCATTAGGCACTCAAGGTCAAGATGTCAGCATGAAAATCCATGCAAAGCTGATAGAAGTCTTGCTCAATGAGGTGCCAACAAGATTTCAGAAAACACCCATTGAATCCATCTGGGCCCGATGCTCCTCAAGCCCATCCACTCTTGTCATGACCGAAACCAAACCAAACTGCATATTAACCGGATCAGACTGACCAAGTCTTTCCTTGAAAGCCTGAAACAGAATAGCCTCCTTTCCAACATGGTCTGTCACTACAGTGTTGTCAGGTAGCTGCAGAGAAGCAACGGAATCAGAACAATATTGTTCAGTTGCTATTGAATGAGAAAATTGTATTACCATCTCTGAACTGAAAGTGTCGCACCATACAACGTTTTTTCCATTATAGCTGCTTATAGTTCAGCAATCTTAACAGATGATTTATCAGAATAGCCCTGAAGTTACATTCAGGTGTGGTGAGTTCCCTTCTCTCTTCTAGGTCATCAATTTCCAGCAGAGCCCAACTGGTGTTTTCAATAAGCAACTATAAATGGGAAATACCTCTACTCCAATGTTTGAGAGCATATCTCAATCTCTCTAGTTTTTTATGAGCAACGCAGCTAATTTTTTGCAAAGCAAGGTTTGGACCAGGAGGAATGCCCCACTTCATGAAAGCCATGATGATCCACCCAGAAGTTTCCGAACCTAAAAACTTTGCTTTTTGGCACTGCAGATTCAATAGACACTACAAAAGGTACGTGATCTGACACTGGTTTTGCACTATGGCAACACTATTGTATTAGGATAATTAGAGGTCCAATTAACAGAGGTAAAATACCAGTCCAGTTGCTCAAGAGGGGGCAAGTTCTGCATGTCCATGTAAACGATCTACCGTTGATAGGCAATTCCATAAGGGATTGGGTGCGGATGAAATCATGAAATAAAAGCATATCATTGGCATTACCTCCAGGTTTATTACAATTTTCAGGGCTAAGGATGAAATTAAAATCACCTAGGAGCAGTCAGTCCTCATTATCTGGGATATCAAGATCAAAAAGCCTGAGGTAAAAAGCTCCCTATCCGAGCCACCACAAGGGCCAAAGATATTCACCAGTTTCCAAGTAGTGTTTGATTGTGTAGAGGTAAAATGCACACCTAGCGCAAAGGATTCAGTAAACACACTAACCCCATCGAAAACAACACTATTCCAAATAGTAATTAACCCTCCAGAAGCCCCAGCGGAGGAGATAAACTGGTCAAATCTCTTAGGACATGACTACTTAATAAACGATCGATCAAAAGACTAGCGCTTAGTTTCTTGCAAACAAACGATAGCACAACCGCTTGTATCAATAGCATTTCAGGTAGCTAGTTGCTTATCCTCAGAATTTATTCCCCAAACGTTCCAGCAAAGGACGTTCCAGTTCTTGAATCTTGGCATGGAACTACTTGGGGGAGGACAAAGATGAGCCATCCTGAAGACTGGCTAGCAGCTTCTTCACGGAGAGCTCCTCGAGAGGGACATCACACATCCTGGTGCCAACATTCTGCATAGTGACAATGGTGGTAGGAGGGATCCAATCACGAACGGCAGACTGAACACCAGTTGAGCCAAGTAGGGCAGTCTTGGCCTTGGCAGGTGGCCTAGCAGCCGACACGTTCCTGTCCTTGACCTTGGAAGCAGTTACTTCCATATGAGTCAGCTGGTTGACCTTGAAACCATCATATCTGGTTGAACTAGAGCTGCGCCTAAAGGTAAGTCGTGTCAACATGGAGCTGCTCATTGTGTTCCGCATTCTGCAGTGCAGTCCAAAGAGAAGCAACCACGACAGGCTCAGAGGTCTGAACACCAACAGCACGCTCAACCACGTGTTCAGAGACAGGCGCGGGAGAGTTTAGGTTTGATAGTTGGACCAAAACTTCTTCCCTTCGCTTACTTGGGCTATCAAGAGGCCTAACAAGACCAGTCCCCTTTGTAGAAGCCCCCTTGATCTAAAGTCCATTAAAACCGACCACTGGCGTTGAGAGGCCCAGGACAGTTCAAATTGTAAGTGTTGCCTCCATGAGCCGGCAAGAACTCCAAGTAATGAGTAGCAGACCGCCAAACATCAAAATCCAGCACAAATCCATCAACCAAGCGAGTGTCAAAGCAGAAATCAAAGCTCTGGTTCTCAGGACGAATATTGTTAATAATAGCCAAGCAAACACTATCAACCTGTGTTCTGATAAGGGCAAATGGGTTGAGAGGGAAACACGCTCCCCCAGAACAGGTGCAGCTGTGATATGAGGTGTAGATTAATTTTATCATACAGCCAATCCAACCCAACACAGGTGCATCAAACGGAATCATGAGTGTTGAGGATGCACCTCCAGCCCTGACAAAAAATAACTGAGCATTGTACACACCATTAATAAAATTGTCAGTTGCAGCTTCCACCTCAGCATATTCAGACCAGACATCAGAAAGATTGTCCTGAATGTGGTGCTCTTGAGGCACTCCATCCATAGGAGACTGCCCATAATATCCAAAGTACCTTCTAAAGCTAAACCAGTATACTACGGGGGATTACTGGCAAAAAAACAGCCATTGTCCTGCACACCCTCATGATCCTGTGGAACAGCATTCCAGGCTGCCTCTGCCTGAATCATTTGTGCCTTCGTTGCATCAATCCTAGCCTACTGCATGGGCATGCAATATGGCAATTTATACGGATGAGGTGATGCGTTTAGCAGTGGGGGAACATCTTCATTGTCAACCACGTCCGGTATGATGTTCTTGCCATTAAGGACATACACAGGAACAGGCCAAGATCTCCCCAATTCAGGAAGCAAACCCCACACAAGTGACCAGCAGACTGTGGGGGCATAGACTTATTATGCCTAGGGCGAAACCAAAGTTTCCCAAAATTTAACACTGCTTTGTGAACGTAGTGATCCATCTGATAGTCAAACGGGAATGCCAGAAACATAATCCAAGCCTCATACTCAAAAGCAGGTGTTCTCATTCCAGTCCTTGATCATGCGGGAGTAAAGAAAACAATGAATCTTCAGTGAATGGGTGGAGCCCCTCTCTGATCAGATTATAACGGGTATTGACATCCTGAAGTGCAATACAACCGATTCCAAACGGATAAACAAAATCATCAAGAACTGCAAACCCAAAACCATCCCTAATAATGCAGCACACCTCAGCAAGCCTAAAACCCAAAAACCCTTCTGATGGAGGTGTAGAAGTGCATGCTCTAGCCAATGCAACCAAAAGACAAATCTGATGGAAGAGACTAGGCAATACATTTATACTAAAAAGCACGGACACGGCAGGAATTGCCGATTGGCCGTGTCTACACGGTGGGATACGGCGACACGGCGGGATACGGCTGGATACGCGTATCCCCCAGTATCCCCTGATTTTCGATTAAAAAAAAGAAAAAAGCCCAGGGACACGGCGGGACACGTACGTGACACGGACGGGATACGGCCCGGCCCAAAAACAGCCATGGCCCAAAACGAAACCCTATTTTTGCAGGAATAGCATGCAGCTCTCCACACATGCAACAACGAGGGACTCCCAGTCCCAGGTCCCAGTCTCTTCTGGATCGAAGCCGCCACCTCCTGGAACGAAGCCGCCGCCGCCGCCGCCGGCGATGCTTGGATCCGACCGGCCACCACTACCCCACACCAGGAGGCAGCAGCCTCTTCTCCTGACGGCAGGTAACCCTCCCCAATCCCTGAACTAACAGCCTCTCCTCCACTTCTTGACCTGTTTTATTCAGATTTGATCTTCCATTAAGCTGCTGGATGTTGTGCTTGCTGCTTGCTAGCCGCTGCTCTTTGAATGCCTGTAGATTGTAGTAGTAGTGTACTAGACTACTAGTGTAGTACTGCTTGTCTGCTTCAGTGCTTCTTTTTGCTAGCTTAATATCATCCTGCTCTTGAATGCTTGTAGAGCATGGCATCTGGGAGTGGCACAGCCGGTAGCCAATCGTCCGTGGGTGAGAGTGAAGGGCAGTCTGGTCCTGGTGTTTTGCAAGATGCAACTTGCAATGACATGGTGGGACAACGATCAATCAAGCACTTGATAAAAGAGACACCGAATGGGGCAGTATCTCTATTCTAATCTTTTTCTCCTTTATTTTCTGTATTAACTCTATATTACATGACATATTTTTATTTTATTTTATATATGCTCACCGTATCCCCGAATGGCTGTTTTTGGAAAATGCCGTATCCCGTATCCCCGTATGCGTATCCCCGACTTTCCGTCCCCATGTCCGTGCTTTTTAGCATTTATACGTCAACACTCTCCCTCACGTGTGGCTCCCTCAGGCCTAAACGTGGACCAAAGGTGAGTTGCGATTTAATTGCGCCAGCCGGGTCTTAAACTCAAGACCTCTTGGCTCTGATACCATGTAGAAGTGCATGCTCTAGCCAATGCAACCAAAAGACCGATCTGATGGAAGAGACTAGGCAATACATTTATTCATCAACAGGAGGGTTGACTGTCACCAGCTATCATGGTTGACAGGATGGTCGTTGACCACCATGATGTGCCTCCAGACGCGATGATCAGGCCTTCTCTCATAGTGAGAGCCCACCAGAGCAAACTCGATGGGGCGCACCGAGAAGTTCGCCATCGGAGCAGATAAAGCAGCAAGTAGGTGTCTCTTCGCACGCGGGTGGATGATGTGTTGATGTTGTGGCGGCGGTGGCGTCGACGGTGATGGTGGTTTCTAGGCGCAAGAAGCAGAGCTTGGGGGTTGTGGAATTAGCTGCGTCAGAGCGGCAAGGGACAATGGGAAGGTGCCACGTCGGTGCAACTCGGGATTCTCTATTTCACAACCCAAACTTTCCTCTGTGGATAACCCCTTTTACAATTTATTAAATTCATAACAGAATGGATATTTTTGGCGTCACAATCCCTCTTGACCCTGTGCCTATGTGAACCAACCTTATGATATTTGCATGACCATACGAGTCAAGGTTGCAGTAATTCAACATGAAGCAAGGAATCATGTAACGTTTCAACTCCAAGGCGTAAGCAAGCAAGGAACATCGTTCTTCTCAACATTATTGACCTGGGCACCACGATCGGTGCCAAACAGCCTCAAAATTTGAGATCACACACACACACACAGAGGTAGCGGTGATAGATCTCGACTCCCATGCACAGCCCAAAACACTTGATCTAACACAACAAAAAGGCAGGGATGTAGTAAAACGAAGGAGGCGTGTCTAGACCTGCCGATCCAGAAGGAGAGCGACGCGCCAAGGATTTTGGCGCAGAAGATGCAAACAACGCCAGGGAGGAACCCGAAGAAGAGCGCAGCGGCGCCCTCGAAGAAGATGGCGTAGGGTGGGCATAGCGCGAGCGTGAGCGCGTGGGCGGCGACGTGAGCGGGTGCCGCCCAGGGCCCCAGCGCACCCCTCCCGCGCCTGAACACCGCGACCGCCGCCTCCACGTCCCAACTGTACCGCCGCCCCGCTGATACCGCGACTGCCACCGCCGCGAACGCCACCACCCCTCGTGCCCACCCGTTGGTCGTCCTCGCCATTGCTGCCGGTCGGTGAAGCCGCTGCTTGGAGCAGCGTTTGTTGTGTCTGTGAAACGCCGCGACGGCGGCGGCGTGCGGCGAGAAAGCAACTAAAATGGGGCACGCAGCCGCTGGTGACGTGGTTTGGCCGCCATGAACGGTCAGATCGGAATCTCACGGTTTGGATCCCGCTACGCCATCAAGCAAGTAGATTAAGAGCAACACCAACCGCTCGCATCTCTAGCGGATCCCGTAAAAGCTCGCCGGGCCGCATTTTTCCAGCGGCTTTACAGGGCGAAAAAAAATGACTGTCTGAACAGGCCCGCTAAAAACGGCCCAGATCGTAAATTTTTTACGGAAAGCCCTTAAAGCACCCCCGAATCCCACTTATATACCGGATCCAGCCGATTTTAGGGTATCCGTCCGCCATTTCCCTTATCCTCTCCGTCGCAAATCCTCTCCACTCCGGCGAGAAAGCCCTCTCCTCCGGCAGCCGTTTGCGCCGCTCGTACCCACTATAGCAGATCTGTGATGTCGTGCGCAGGTGGCGGAAGGGGTGGCCGAGGGGGGTTCCGCGGCCGCGAGCCGCCTCGCAAGCGCCGCAACGATGGTGAGGCGGGGAGCTCCTCCCTCCGCCCGCCGGTGGAGGAGTTGCGTCGTGCCCAGGCGCGCGGGTGTGGAGCAACTTCAATCGCCTCGGCCGGATCTTGGATCCCACGATCCAGTGCCTCTGGGTGGCCGAGCGTGCCTAATTCGAGGCGAAAGAGGCGGCGGCCGCCGGGGACGAAGTTGTAGTGACGCGGGTGGACGCATTGAAGGAGGAGTGCCAGCTCGCCTTTGTTCTCCCCAACTCCCTCATGGAGCACCACCTCGGCGTCCGCAAGTCTGGTGATGGTGATGGTGACGATGATTAGAACTCCGACGACGAGTAGCTTAAGTTTAAGTATGATCTAGTTTTAGTTTGAAGTATGTTTTTATGAACTATGTTTATGTGGCGTGGTATGAACTATGTTTAATTTTCGGTTTATTAAGCTTGTATAAACTATGTTTATGTGGAACTCCAGTGATGTTTAATGGCGTGAACTACTAGTTTGAATATCAAGTGGAACTCCGGTGATCTTTGCTGGATCTATTAAGTCTCCGTGTTCGCCGCACCGCAAATTTCGTTTACGGGGTATCGTAAACGATATTTGTCGGACGGTGGTTTGTGGGATCGGCTAGAGATGCTCTAAAAACCTTCTCGTAAACTGAGTTTTTCATTGACAGTTGTAGCATGGGGTTACAAACACTTACAAAGCCATGTGCGCAAGTAGGCATGGTAGCAAGCGAAAGAGCGGAACATAGGACGGGGGGGTTGCTCAGCTCCCCAACAACTACAAACTAAGTGTCGGGTAGGATGTTTCTAAGCCGGGTGGCGCCAGCCTTAGCCCATAGGCACGCCTCGGATACCGGAGATGTGGGTGACCGAAGGCCGGTCGTCGTCGAAGATGCATCCATTACGATGCTTCCAAAACCACCAAGCGGTGAGGATTATTAGCGATGGCAGGCCCTTGCGAGATGATGCCGGAGCATGGTCGCAACCGCCCACCATGTGATGAGGAGCATCCTACGGTCATCCCCATGGCCCTACCTTTGATAAAACTTTTGAAGTGCATTGTGACGCTAGTGGTAACAGCATAGGCGCGCGTGTTAATGCAAGAGAAGCACCCAATCGCATACTTTAGCAAGAAACTTTTTGGAGCGCAACTTAATTATCCCATTTATGACAAGGAGTTATATGCTTTAGTGAGAGTCTTTCATGTGTGGAAATATTATCTTCGCCCTCGTGAATTTGTCATCCATACGGATCATGAGACCCTTAAGTACCTAAAGGGTCAAACGAAATTGAATAAGCGACATGCCAAATGGTGTGAGTTCATTGAGTCTTTTCCTTATGTGATCAAGTACATCAAGGGTAGGGAAAATGTTGTGGTGGACGCTCTTTCCCGCAAATGCTTGCTATTAACTCAATTTGAATTGAATGTCATTGGATTTGAGCACATTAAAGGCTTGTATGAGCATGATGTTTCATTTGCTATTTCTTATGCCGAATGCTTAACGCAAACATCTTGGGAGTTTGCGAGCGATATTATATCAAGGATGGTTATCTAATGCGAGCTAACAAGCTTTGTATCATGAGTCTTCTCTTCGTTTGTTGCTTTTGCAAGAGGCTCATGGTGGAGGACTTATGGGACACTTTGGATGTGACAAGACATTCGCTACGCTCTCTAAGAACTACTTTTGGCCAAAGATGTTTCACGATGTCTGACGCCACACCAACCGGTGCTCTACATGTCGCAAAGCTAAGTTTACCGCTCAATCCCATGGTCTATATATGCCACTCCTATTCCATATCACCCATGGGAAGACACTGGTATGGATTTTGTGCTTGGTTTACCACGAACTCAAAATGGCAAGGATTCGGTATTTGTTGTTGTGGGTCATTTTCTCTAAGATGAACATTTCATTCCTTGCAACAAGATAGACGATGCTTCACATGTTGCAAATCCCCTTTGTAGGGAAATCTCGCGATTGCATGGAGTGCCCAAGACAGTTGTATCGGACCGCAACGTCGGGTTCCTTAGCTACTTTTGGAAGACACTATGCGCCAAGCTCGAAAGCTACTCTTCTCATCGGCATACCATCCACAAACCGACGGCCAAACGGAGGTCACCAACTGGATGCTATCCACACTCCTCCACGCGTTGATCAAGAAGAACGTCAAGGAGTGGGAGGAATGCTTGCCCATCGCCGAGTACGCCTACAATCGAGCAAGACACTCTACTATCGACAAGTCCCCCTTCGAGGTCGTCTACGGTTTCAACCCGTTGTCCCCATTGGACATTCTACCGCTACCACTGCAAGAGCGCATCAACATGGATGCGAGTGCACGAGAAAGCTACCTCAAGAAGGTGCATGAAGATACAAGGCACACGATCGAGCGCCAAGTACAACGCCTCGCGACCAAGCTCAACGTCAACAAGCACCCCATGGTGTTCAACCCCGGAGATCTTGTGTGGCTACACCTACAGAAAGACCACTTCCCCAATGAGAGAAAGTCCAAGCTTCTACCTCAAGCCGATGGACCTTTCAAGGTGCTAGCACGCTACAACAAGAATGGCTACAAGATCGACATTCCATGCGACAAGTACAACGTGAGTGACATCTTCAATGTCAAGGATCTATCTCCCTTCCATGGTGATGAGGTTTTCGATCCAAGGTCGGATCTTTCCCAAGGTCGGATCTTTCCCATGGACCTACCTTCGTCTCCCCAAGTGCTGAGTGGACCGATGACACGAGCACATACAAAACCCATCGAGACCGGGGTGACCTCTATCCTTAACGAGCTTCCATGTGTGCTTAGGTATCAAGAAGGCCACCTCGGAGATGCTCGGGATCATGGACAATTCCCTAAGTACACGGAAGAAGTAACACGACGGAAGGGACCGCTGAAGTCTACAGCGGCCGAACATCCGGCCCCTGGCCCAGATATCTGGCGCCCCCAGTCCAGCAACGGACGCAACAGAGCGGCAGCTGAAGTGCTACAGGACCTGCACATCCGGCCCGAGCAGCCCGAAAATCCAGCCTGATGACTACAAAGAGCGACCGAAGTGCGGCCACTCCTAGTGCGGACATCCGGCCGAGACCCCGGACATCCGGCCTAACGCGAGCCACCAGACATCCGCCCCCAACCCAGACATCCGGCGCTTGCTAGAGCTTGAACGGGCTAGAGGCCTGCTACTTCTTGAGTTTACGTTGATTTTTCCCTTGAAGAAGAAAGGGTGATGCAGCAAAGTAGAGATAAGTATTTCCCTCAGTTGAGAACCAAGGTATCAATCCAGTAGGAGGCACAAGCAAGTCCCCAATATATGCACCTGCACAAACTAACAAACACTTGCACTCAACGCGAAAAAGGGGTTGTCGATCCCTTCACGGTCACTTCCAAAAGTGAGATTGTCGGGGGAAACCGCGGCCACCTATGGGACCAGAAGGCCCCTTGCTGGTTCGGCAGGGGGGCGTCGCATTGCACAAAGAGCAGACGAACCTGTGGCAGCACGACAGAGATCACACACGCATTTTTACCCAGGTTCGGGCCGCCGCGAGGCGTAAAACCCTACTCCTGCTTTGGTGGATTGATTGTGGAAAGATGGTAGTGGAGCGTAGTACACTTGCCCGGCAAGGGTTGCCTCAGGACGATAGTGGCTACGCGCATATGGGGGTGTGAGTTATCCAACCTTCTAACCCTTTCTATCGTTGCCATGGGCCTCCTTTTATAGATCAAGGGGTTACCACAATGGCAAAGTAGTCATTATGCACTGATAAGATAACAAACAGTGCTATCATACCTAACTCTGCGGGCTGACAGGGCGCATTAAATGCACCGCTCAACCTTGCGGGGCTATCTTGCTAGCTCCACGCCTGCTCGCTTGACACGTCGCAGGACGGGTGTCATCTATAGGTATTTCCTGTAGGTAGAGGCTGCCATGTGGCGAATGGCTGCCACTTAATCACTTCGCGGCTTGACATCGCACTGATTGATGACGTGGGTCGTGGCGGGGTAGTTGGTGAGGTGGTTTTGCCTCCGTGTGTCCCGGCAGGCCCTGCTGGGACGTCTTGGACGTCTTCTTCCGGGGGTGGCCTCGCCCCTTGCCGAGCTCGCCTGCCCGACAAAGGAGGTCCTTCTCTTGATGGTATCTTGCTTCTCTGGTTTGATCTTGGTCCCTCTGATCTGCACGTTGGTCCTTTGAATCCCTTGGTCCCTTGTATTTTGACTTGGGTTGGTGCTTCAATCTTGTCCCCGTGCCTGTGCACAGTCTGGGCAACAGACCCAGGGTTTGTTGCACCGACAGACGCCCCCGGGCCTGCCCCGAACGCCCTGCCGAGCGTCGTCGGGGTAGGGCCTAATAAGTGCGCAGGCAGGATTGCTGAAGAGGCTAGTGTCTTGAGGCCTTCTTTGCTCCTTCATTAACCTTGATTCCGTTTCCGGTTTCTCCGCGCGTTGTGTAAAGCCAATAGTGGTGGGGTCGCTCCAGTAATGGCTCGTGAATGACTTTAAAGCACGGGGTAGAAACTGTCAATTCACTCTTCCCACCACGCCCTTATCCTTAGCCACGTATGTTGCATGCATCACGCGGGGTAGGTAGCGGAGGCGCGTGGTGTGGGAGAGCATCAAGGCAAGGCCCGGTCGTCTTGAATTGGCGGAGGAGGACGGTGACCGCCCGTTGAAGGAGCGGCTCCCCTCCCTGGCCTGCCTATAAAAGGAGGGGCGGAGGAGGGCGGAGTCATCCATCCTCGTATTCTCCTTCTTCTGTCTTCTGCTCCTTGTTGGCTATGTTAGGAAAAAGAGCATGGGGTCGTGCCCCGGGCTCCATCTCGAAGCATTTCCTGGGTCTGAAAGGGGGACTCGGGCAGCGCGGCGACAACGTCGGAGATGGCAACTTCGGCGTGCCCGCCGCCGGGCCACCCGTGGCCTTGACTTCAGTGGGAGCGGACGCGAACAACGCCATGTCGAGGCTCGAGGCGGGCATGGCGCGTGGTAGTCGATCGCTCCTCATTCTTCTCCCCTTCGCAGTGCTGGGGAGGAGTCATGGAAGAGATTCGTCGCTAGTAGAGGCGAATCTGACTCCTCCTGGGCGCCGTCCTCTTGCCATGCGGGAGGGCTTCTTGCTCTCATATACGTCCCCGGGACATGCAGTGACTTCTAACGCCAGGGCTCCTGGGGATGACCATGCTCTCTGTGGGAAGACCCAGAGAGCATGGTGTCCGGCGTGACGGCCGCACCGAGGGCTTCGAGTGGTAGTGACGCGGACGGCGGCAGCAACCCACGACGCGTCAAGAACAGGGACGACCGTTCTGATGAGTCGTGTTTGCTGGTGACTTCGTGTCCCCCATCTGGTCCTCCGGCAGCGTCACCATCCATGCCTGCCCTCCAGTTTCTTCCTCCTTGCTGGGGAGCAGCGCCATCCTGATCCTGGGGAGGCGCCGAATCCCAGCTGCTCCTGCCTCCGGCCTCTTCGACCTCTTCCTGTAGGAGATGGACAGGGGCAAAGGCATTACGGGGCACTTATCATTTTTTTAATCTTAAATCTGTAGGCACTTGCCAAATTTTAATTCAAACAATGTAAACTCTCTAGTCCATGTTTGTGTTCTGTAATGCTTGTACTTGTATCAGCATATTAATGAAAAAGATGAACCTTGCCGGGAACCCGTGCATGTGTATGTCCATGCAGAGGCTAGATGCCTCTTTAATGTAAATAAACGAGTTTTTCCCGGCAGGCTACCCTGCCGGCACCCTTTTTGTCTGCTGGAGAGCTGCGTCTACCGGGCAACAGGCAAAGGGGCCAGCCCCCTGCCAACTTCTTTTTACCAAAGGCCACCGCGACCATCCTGACCGAAGCAACGTTCGAGTCAGGGATGGGAGCACCTAAGTCTTCAAAAGAGTGGCGAGATTTTCTTATGCACAAGTTATTGCTTACAGAACACTAATGGACAGGAGGTATAACTTATCTGTTTGGCATGCCGGGGATCGCAGTGCCGGGCAACCTTCTCAACTCCTTGTCAAAGCCAAGCTCACGGCAGGAACCTACAGCTTCATGCAGATGAGAATGAATGCAGGATGTGATCCTATCTATATGCATACGCAAATGCTCATGAAATGCTTATGCAGTGATCTTGGAATGCTCATGCATGCATGCAATCTCGGTCGGGGCCCCCCACAACGCTTCTTTATTTTCTCTTGCACAGGGGCATCGCCCTGGCTTTGTACAAGGGGTTACATGCAGCTGAGCAAGGCCTGTACAAATGGGCGGCTGCCGGGCAGGGCCCGGCAGCCACGCCTTATGGGTAGAACTTGCGGAGATGCTCAATATTCCATGAGTTTTGCAACCGAGTGCCATCTCCGGTCTCCAGACGGACTGCGCCAGGTCTGGTGACTCGTACTACCCGGTAAGGGCCTTCCCACTTTGGTGACAACTTGTTTGTACCCTTAGCGGACTGAACGCG
>JAAAWM010011115.1:0-62505 GCA_036873465.1 Thinopyrum obtusiflorum
AATAAATCATGGTCCGAATTCATCACATAACGGTTCACCATACGTGCATGCTACGGGAATCACAAACTTTAACACAAGTATTTCTACAATCCACAATCACTCACTAGCATGACTCTAATATCACCATCCTCATATCTCAAAACAATCATAAGGAATCAAACTTCTCATAGTATTCAATGCACTTTATATGAAAGTTTTTATTATATCCCTCTTCGATGCCCATCATATTAGAACTAAATTAATAACCTAAGCAAATTACCATGATGTTTAAAGCTCTCAAAATAATATAAGTGAAGCATGAGAGTTCATCAATTTCTTCAAAATAAAACCACCGTCGTGCTCTAAAAAGATATAAGTGAAGCACTAGAGCAAATGACAAACTACTCCAAAAGATATAAGTAAAGATCAATGAGTAGTCGAATAATTGTGTAACTATGTGAAAACTCTCAAACATTTAAGAAGTTCAGATCTTGGGATATTATTCAAACAACAAGAAAAACAAAATAAAATGACATTGCAAGGATAGCACATATCATGTGAAGAAGCAAAAACTTAGGCTCACCCAAAACTGACCGATAGTTGTTGAAGAAGAAAGGTGGGATGCCAACCGGGGCATCCCCAAGCTTAGATGCTTGAGACTTCTTGAAATATTGACTAGGGATGCCTTGGGCATCCCCAAGCTTGATCTTTTGTGTCTCCTTAATTCCTTTCATATCGCGGTTTCCCTAAATCTTAAAAACTTCATCCACACAAAACTCAACAAGAACTCGTGAGACAAGTTAGTATAATTCAGCGCAAAACCTTATCATTCTCTACTGTAGAAAATCTGTAAAATTATAATTTTATATTGCATACTAAATGCCTCTGCATATTTAATACTCCTATCCTCAAATAGAATCATTAAACAAGCAAACATATGCAAACAATGCAAACATATTCGCAATCTGTCTAAACAGAACAGTCTGTAAAGAATGCAAGAGGAATCATACTTCCCTAACTCAAAAAATTCTTAAAAATTACCACACTGTAGAGAATTTGTTGTTACTCATTGTGTAAAAGTTTCAAGATTTTACCATGTTCTCACTATTCACAAATATTCAAAACATAACAGCAAACTTTCTGTTTTCAAACAGCAACATATAGACTTGCAAAATAAGCATGGTAAAGGCTATACTTGACCTTTTTGTATAACTAAAACATAGAAAACATGTCTCTGAATAAAATAAAGAAAATATAAACAAAATAAAATGACGCTCCAAGCAAAACACATATCATGTGGTGAATAAAAATATAGCTCCAAGTAAGGTTACCGATGAACGAAGACGAAAGAGGGGATGCCATCCGTGGCATCCCCAAGCTTAGTTGCTTGGGTATTCCTTGAATATTACCTTGGGGTGCCTTGGGTATCCCCAAGCTTAGGCTCTTGCCACTCCTTGTTCCATAGTCCATCGAAACTTCACCCAAAACTTGAAAACTTCACAACACAAAACTTAACAGAAAACTCGTGAGCTCCGTTAGTATAATAAAACAAGGGAAAACTTTGTTTTTTCCACTCTAGTTTTTGCCCACTTTGCTTATGCCACTCTAGAATTTGACATCTCACTTTTGCCACTCCTACCTTTTGACAATACATCACAAATGCCATTGGATGGCAAAAGCAATATTTTTTATATCACTTTTGCCACTCTTAGATTTTGAAATGTATCACAATTGCCACTCTGAAAATTTTGTTTTTGCCATGGAATGGTAATTGTGATAATTGTCAAAAGCTAAGGGTGGCAAAAGTGATATGTTGAATTCTAGAGTGGCATCAGCAAAGTGGGCAAAAACTAGAGTGGCAAAAACAAAGTTTTCCCACAAAACAAATCATTCGCTTTGGTAATGTCAAGACAAGATTCATAAATTTTCTCACATGAAGCCTACTGTACCCTATCATTTCTACAATTTATATTAATTAATATAAGCCATAGAAACTAGAAAACAAACAAACTATGCATCAAAAACAGAATCTGTCAAAAATAGAACAGTCCGTAAAGATCTGAATTGAATTCATACTTCTGTAACTCCAAAAATTCTGAAAAATTAGGAAAGTCTTGAAAATTTGTATATAAATCTTGTGTACAAAATTCAGATCGAAATCATGTTCCAGTGAATTTTCAAAATTCCTGGGCTGGGAGCAAAAGTTTCTATTTTTGCACATAATCAAGTCAACTATCATCCACACTATCCCAAGGGCTTTACTTGGCACTTTATTGAAACAAAAGCTATAAAACATGATTAATACAATAGCACAAACATGTGAACACAGAAAAACAGTAGGGGTAAAAGTTGGGTTGTCTCCCAACAAGCGCTTTTCTTTAATGCCTTTTTAGCTAGGCATGATGATTTCAATGATGCTCACATAAAAGATAAGAATTGAAACGCAAGGAGAGCATCATGAAGAATATGACTAGCACATTCAATTCTAACCCACTTCATATGCATAGGGATTTTGTGAGCAAACAACTTATGGGAACAAGAATCAACTAGCATAGGAAGGCAAAACAAGCATGACTTCAAGACTTTCAACACATAGAGAGGAAACTTGATATTATTGCAACTCCTACAAGCATATATTCCTCCCTCGTAATAATTTTCAGTAGCATCATGAATAAATTCAACAATATAACCATCAGATAAAGCATTACTTTCATGATCCATAAGCATAGAAATTTTACTACTCTCCACATAAGCAAATCTATTCTCATCAATAGTAGTGGGAGCAAACTTAACAAAATAACTATCATGTGAGGCATAATCCAATTGAAAATTAAAATCATGATGACAAGTTTCATGGTTATCATTATTCTTTATAGCATACATGTCATCACAATAATCATCATAAATAGGAGGCATGCTTTCATCATAATAAATTTGCTCATCAAAACTTGGGGGACAAAAAATATCATCTTCATTAAACATATCATCCCCAAGCTTATGGCTTTGCATATCATTAGCATCATGGATATTCAAAGAATTCATACTAACAACATTGCAATCATGCTCATCATTCAAAGAGTTTATGCCAAACATTTTATGAACTTCTTCTTCTAACACTTGAGCACAATTTTCCTTTCCATCATTTTCACGAAAGACATTATAAAGATGAAGCATATGAGGCAACCTCAATTCCATTTTTTTGTAGTTTTCTTTTATAGACTAAACTAGTGATAAAACAAGAAACTAAAAGATTCAATTGCAAGATCTAAAGAGATACCTTCAAGCACTAACCTCCCCGGCAACGGCGCCAGAAAAGAGCTTGATGTCTACTACGCAACCTTCTTCTCGTAGACTCGTGTTCAGTCTCCAAGCGCAGAGTTTTGTAGGACAGTACCAAATTTCCCTCAAGTGGATGACCTAAGGTTTATCAATCCATGGGAGGCGTAGGATGAAGATGGTCTCTCTCAAACAACCCTGTAACCAAATAACAAGGAGTCTCTTGTGTCCCCAACACACCCAATACATTGGTAAATTGTATAAGTGCACTAGTTCGGCGAAGAGATGGTGATACAAGTGTAATATGGATAGTAGATATAGGTTTTTGTAATCTGAAAATATAAAACAGCAAGGTAACTAGTAACAAAAGTGAGCGAAAACGGTATTGCAATGCTTCGAAACAAGGCCTAGGGTTCATACTTTCACTAGTACAAGTTCTCTCAACAATGATAACATAATTAGATCATATAACAATCCCTCAACGTGCAACAAAGAGTCACTCCAAAGTCACTAATAGCGGATAACAAACGAAGAGATTATTGTAGGGTACGAGACCACCTCAAAGTTATTCTTTCTGATCGATCTATTGGGCTATTCCTATAAGTGTCACAAACATCCCTAAGTTAGTACTAAAATAACACCTTAAGATACACATCAACCAAAACCCTAATGTCACCTAGATACTCCAATGTCACCACAAGCCCCAAAGTTTCTACCGGAGAGTCAAGACGAAAACGTGTGCCAACTCCTATGCATAAGTTCACAAGGTCACAAAACCCGCAAGTTGATCACCAAAACATACATCAAGCGGATCATGTGAATATCCCATTGTCACCATAGATAAGCACATGCAAGACATACATCAAGTGTTCTCAAATCCTTAAAGACTCAATCCGATAAGATAACTTCAAAGGGAAAACTCAATCCATTACAAGAAGGTAGAGAGGGAGAAGCATCATAAGATCCAACTATAATAGCCAAGCTCACGGTACATCAAGATCGTGCCAAATCAAGAACACGAGAGAGAGAGAGATCAAACACATAGCTACTGGTACATACCCTTAGCCCCGAGGGTGAACTACTCCCTCCTCATCATGGAGAGCGTCGGGATGATGAAGATGGCCACCGGTGATGATTTCCCCCTCTGGCAGGGTGCTGAAACATGGTCCTGATTGGTTTTTGGTGGCTACAGAGGCTTGCGGCGGCGGAACTCTCGATCTAGGTTTTGGGATTTATAGAAGGTGTTGGCGTCGGGAACAAGTCAAGGGGGCCAAAGAGGCGACGACAAGGACGGAGGGCGCGCCCTAGGGGGTGGGGGCGCCCTCCACCCTTGTGGTGGCCTCGAGACTCTTCTCCGAAATCTTTTCGTTCCAGTATTTTTTATATTTTCCAAAAATATTCTCCGTAAATTTTCAGGTCAATTGGACTCCGTTTGATATTCCTTTTCTGCGAAACTCAAAAACAAGGAAAAAACAGAAACTGGCACTGGGCTCTAGGTTAATAGGTTAGTCCCAAAAATCATATAAAATAGCATATAAATGCATATAAAACATCCAATATGGATAATATAATAGCATGGACAATAAAAAATTATAGATACGTTGGAAACGTATCAATGGCTTATGTGATTTGGGTGCTAGTGTGAGTGCTATTCCTTTTACCCTATACCAAGAAATTATGGTTGACATAGCACCCGCTGAAATAGAAGACATAGATGTCACTATTAAACTTGCCAATAGAGACACCATCACACCACTTGGGATTGTTAGAGATGTTGAAGTCTTGTGTGGGAAAAATAAAATGCCCTACTGATTTTCTAGTTCTTGGTTCCCCACAAGACGACTTTTTCCCCATTATCTTTGGTAGACCTTTCTTGAACACCGTTAATGCTAAAATAGATTGTGAAAAAAAATCTGTCGGTGTTAGCTTTGGTGATGAATCTCATGAGTTTAATTTTTCCAAGTTTAATAGACAACCTCATAAGAAAGAATTACCTAGTAAGGATGAAATAATTGATCTTGCTTCTATTGTCGTGCCTCCTACTGATCCACTAGAACAATATTTTCTAGACCATGAAAATGATATGCATATGCGTGAAAGGAATGAAATAGATAAAATCTTCTTTGAACAACGACCTCTGCTCAAACATAATTTATCTATTGAAACTCTTGTAGGTCCTCCTCCACCTAAAAGTGATCCTGTGTTTGAATTAAAACAATTGCCTAACACTTTGAAATATGCTTATCTTGATGAGAAAAAGATATATCCTGTTATTATTTGTGCTAACCTTTCAGAGCATGAAGAAGAAAGATTATTCGTGCTGCTATTGGATATACTCTTGATGATCTTAAGGGCATTAGTCCCACACTCTGTCAGTACAAGATTAATATGGAACCTGATGCTAAACCCGTTGTTGATCACCAACATGTTTGAATCCTAAGATGAAAGAAGTGGTAAGAACTGAAATACTAAAGCTTCTGGAAGCAGGTATAATCTATCCCATAGCTGATAGTAGATGGGTAAGTCCCGTTCATTGTGTCCCTAAGAAAGGAGGTAACACTATTGTTCCTAATGATAAAAATGAACTTATTCCACCAAGAGTTGTTACTGGCTATAGGATGGTAATTGATTTTAGAAAACTAAATAAAGCAACTAGAAAAGATCATTACCCTCTGCCTTTTATTGATCAAATGTTGGAAAGATTATCTAAGCACACACACTTTTGTTTTCTTGATGGATATTCTGGTTTCTCTCAAATACTTGTTTCATAACCTGATCAAGAGAAACCCACCTTTACTTGTCCTTTTGGAACTTATGCTTATAGACATATGCCTTTTGGTTTATGCAATGCACCCGCTACCTTTCAAAGATGTATGACTGCTATATTCTCTGATTTTGTTGAAAAGATTGTTGAGGTTTTCATGGATGATTTTTCTGTTTATGGAACTTCTTTTGATGATTGCTTAAGAAACCTTGATTGAGTTTTGCAGAGATGTGAGCAAACTAATCTTGTCTTGAATTGGGAGAAGTGCCACTTTATGGTTAATGAAGGCATTGTCTTGGGGCATAAAACTTCTGAAAGAGGTATTGAGGTGGATAAAGCTAAAGTTGACGCAATTGAGAAAATGCCATGTCCTAAAGATATTAAAGGTATTTGTAGTTTCCTTGGTCATGCTGGTTTCTATAGGAGGTTTATTAAAGACTTCTCTAAAATTTGTAGGCCTCTTACTAATCTTTTACAAAAGGATGTCCCATTTGTTTTTGATGATGATTGTGTAGAAGCCTTTGAAACACTTAAGAAAGCCTTAACTTCCGCACCTATTGTTCAACCACCTGATTGGAACTTGCCTTTTGAAATCATGTGTGATGCTAGTGATTATGTTGTAGGTGCTATTTTAGGACAAAGAGCTGATAAGAAATTGAATGTTATTCATTATGCCAGCAAAACTCTAGAGAGTGCCCAAAGAAATTATGCTACTACCGAAAAGAAAATTTTAGCAGTTGTATTTGCTTGTGATAAATTCGGATCTTATATTGTTGATTCCAAAGTAATTGTTCAGACTGATCATGCCGCTATAAAATATATTATGGAAAAGAAAGATGCTAAACCTAGACTCATTAGGTGGGTACTCTTGCTACAAGAATTTGATTTACATATCACTGATAGAAAAGGGACTGAGAACCCCGTAGCTGATAACTTGTCTAGGTTAGAGAATATTCTTGATGACCCACTACCTATTGATGATATCTTTCCTGATGAAAAACTAGCTGCAATAAATGTTTCTCATAACACTCCTTGGTATGCTGACTATGCTAATTACATTGTTGCTAAATACATACCACCTAGTTTCACATACCAACAAAAGAAAAATTCTTCTATGATTTAAGACTTTAATTTTGGGATGGCCCACATCTTTATAAAGAAGGAGTAGATGGTATTATTAGATGTTGTGTACCCGAGCATGAACAGGAACAAATCCTACGAAAATGTCACTCCGAAGCTTATGGAGGGCATCATGCGGTAGATAGAACTGCTCACTAGGTATTGCAATCTGGTTTTATTGGCCTACTCTCTTCAAGGATGCCCGTAAGTTTGTTTAATCTTGTGATGGATGTCAAAGAGTTGGTTATATTGGTAAGCGTCAAGAAATGCCTATGAATTATTCACTTGCTGTTGAACCATTTGATGTTTCGGGTTTTGATTACATGGGACCGTTTCCTTCCTCTAACGGGTATACTCATATTTTGGTTGTTGTTGATTATGTTACTAAGTGGGAGCGTCAAGCCTGTTGAAGGAAATGCATATGAGTCCTCTGATGATGATGCTCCTATGACTCGAAGCAGAACTCATCAAGCCACTGCCGAAGCAAATGCTCCTCTGAATGGAAATGGCAATCAAAATTCAAATGCCGATCAAAATGGCAACGCTGAAGGGGATGATGATAAACATGCTGATGCTGATGAAAATGACAACGATCATCACAAAGAAAATGTTCATCCTCATGTGGCAAATCGACTTGATCCTTCATTAATTCTTGATGAAATTGAGAATCCAGGTTATCGACCCATAATTCGCTCACGCACTCGTTTGGCTAACTATTGTGGAAGTTTCTCCTTTGTTTCACTAGCAGAACCTACCAAATATGAAGAAGCCATGAATGATCCAGATTGGATGAATGCCATGCAAGAGGAGTTGGTGCAATTCGAATTAAATGATGTGTGGGAATTGGTTGACAGACCAAATCCCAAGAAGCACAATATCATCGGCACGAAATGGATTTTCCACAATAAGCAGGATGAAAATGGCATTGTGGTGAGAAACAAAGCTCGACTTGTTGCTCAAGGGTACACACAGGTAGAAGGTATTGATTTCTGTGAAACATATGCTCATGTTGCACGCCTTGAGGCAATTCGTATTCTTCTCGCTTATGCAAACTACAACAATATCTTGCTGTATCAAATGGATGTGAAAATTGCTTTCCTCAATGGTGAAATTGATGAGGAAGTTTATGTTAGACAACCACCTGGCTTTGAACACCCTGAGTTTCCTAACAAAGTTTTCAGGTTGAAGAAAGCTTTATATGGGCTGAAGCAAGCCCCTCGAGCTTGGTATAACACTCTGAAGAAGTTTTTGCTCGACAAAGGGTTCAAGCCAGGATCCACTGATCCCACACTTTTCACTCGTGCGGTTGACAATGATTTATTCTTTTGTCAAATCTATGTGGATGATATTATCTTTGGCTGTACTAACAATGCTTGCAACTTAGAATTCGGGAAAATGATGTCCGATAAATATCAAATGTCTATGATGGTGAACTCAAGTTCTTTCTTGGACTGCAAATTCGTCAACAAGCAAATGGAATTTTCATATCCCAGGAGAAATATCTGAAAGATTGCCCGAAGAAGTTCAAAATGCAAGATTCCAAAATGAAGGGCTATAAAACTCCAATGCCCACGAATGGTAGCTGGATGCAGATGTGTATGGTAAGGATTACGATCAGAAAGCCTATTGTTCTACGATTGGTTCTCTTCTTTATCTATGTGTATCCAGACCTGGCATCATGTTGAGTGTTTGCATGTGTGCCCGCTATCAAGCTGCACCGAAAGAATCGCATCACCAAGCGGTCAAGCGCATTCTGAGATATTTGGCTCACACCCCCACCTTAGGTTTATGGTATCCTAAGGGAGCACAGTTTGATCTTGTTGGATATTCAGACTCAGATTGGGCTGGTGACTTGATTGATAGGAAATCTACTTCGGGTACAGGTCATTTCCTCCATAGATCTTTGGTCCGTTGGTCATCAAGGAAGCAGAATTGTGTATCTCTCTCCACGGCTGAAGCCGAATATATTGCTGCTGGCGCTTGTTGCACTCAGTTATTGTGGATGAAGCAGACATTGAAAGATTATGGGATCAAGGTCAAATCCCTCTGTATTGTGATAATGAGAGTGCCATCAAAATTGCACACAATCTTGTGCGGCATTCTCGCACGAAGCACATTGCCATCAGACATCATTTTATTCGCGATCATGTTGCTCGAGAGGATATTGTTATCAATCACGACAAGACCGAAGACAATCTCGCTGATATTTTCACCAAGCTTCTTGACGAGAAAAGATTTGGTGCGTTATGGTGTGAGCTAAATATCCTAGACTTCGTAAACGTGCAGTGAGCTGGACTCAGCACCCGTGCTAACACTTCCACATCTTTGAAGGAATGATGCATAACACTCGAAGAGTTTGAAAATTTCCACAAAGTGAAATTTTCTTTCTGAGAGTGAATACATTAACGAAGAACTAGGTTAACCGGGTGCCACGATAATTGTGCGATGCTCGGGGTCATACAGTTCTTATACGGTGGGTTACGCCACCACAATTCTCTTTCGTTGAATTTCTTCTCGATCAAAAGTTTTAGTGTTTGTCCGAATGCATTTCTCTCATAGCTATTTGCTTGAGTGTTTGTGTTTATCTCTCTGAGCGAAATGCCTAGGACCTTGTTTTCCCTCTGCTCCTCAAACAACTCCTGAAGCAAATCCTCAACGGTCCCCAGTGGCTGACAAAGCTTCGGTGCCTGATTCTGCACCCGAACAAGTCTCTAATCCTTCACCTCTGAGAATTTCACTCAACACTGCACGAAGAACCTGAGATGTGGATCCTTCTACAGCAAAATCAGCGTCAGCTCGTCACTCAGACTCGGTTATTTATGGCGATGAAGTGATATCTGTTGAAGATGAGCTTACATATCCTTATCCTCGCGAGCGACCCATTGTTTTCATTCGGCGTTGGCGTCAAAGGGCCACTCTTCAATCGAAACACTCATCCACTTTTCTTTCAAGAGAGTCCATACAGCAAGCCCCGTACCTCTGAATCTCCTCGATTCTGGACACAGGAAAAGGCAATATACTATTCACGGATACTTTATGACAGCCTCAAGAGTTTTCCTCATGAATTCCCGGATATTGCTGCGATGAAGAACATCGGCTGCTTCAATGAAGTACTGCAAGACATCAAAGACTTTTCTCTCATGCATGTCTTTGCATATCAGCATCCATGGAACAGAGAGATAATCCTTCAATTCTATGCAACACTATATATCTCCGGTGATGAATCTGACAGCACAAAATGGATCATGGAATGGATGACCGAAGGGAAAAGGATAAAATGCTATGCTATGGACTTTGTCTCCCACTTTCATTTCCCTCGGTTCGAACATGGCAAGACTGAGATTCGAGTTCATAACATTGATGCGATCCCTGATGAAGATTTCTGATGCACAATGGATGAAGAGAAAATTCGTGATTACAATGGTCCTCCCCTGCCTGAGCACTTGACATTCGACAATCAGACCCTATATCATATTCTCACTTATAGCCTCTGTCCACTGGCTGGGATGAACAAAGACAACGCTATTTCTGATGTACTTCGGAACACCATCCATGCTATCTCTCAAGGATTTATCTTCGATGTTGATGATATGTTCCTACACATACTAATGGATTCAGCTCAGTGCCCAAAAACTATCAAGGTATTTGCGCCCTGGATTCAGAAAGTGGTTGACTATGCAATGAAGACCAAATATCTAGCAAAAGTCAGTCGCAAAAGCTTCATTCCTCTTGTGCGTGATACTCTGAAAATTATGGAAGATTTTTCTTCAGGGAAAACACCAGTGTCAAGCCCTCGTGATTATCATAACACCTTCAATAGACCAAAGCTGCCTCAGCGTGATCGTCAACCAAACACTCAACCTCCTTCACATCTTGAAGTGAGCATGCGCACTCAACAGCTACTGCTGAAGCATATGGCTGAAGATCGCCAAGAGAAAGAGCACCTGGCTGCCGAACTTAATGCAATCCACAACCAAACGAAAGTCATGCATATGATCACAGCTGAAAACAAGAAGCGTCTCTGGAATTGCTTCGGAAGTTCTTCTCCCAGAAACAATTGAGCACCTCTCATCTCAGAGAACTCTATGAGTATATTGATCAAGGGTTCTCAGCTGAAGATTTTCAAGATCGGATCACTCCACCTCTGCCAGCTCGTGAACCAACAACCTATTTACTTCGGATTCAACTGCGCAAATTACTCGACGAGTCAGAAGCAACAACACCCACTGAGAAACCCGCTGATGGAAATAAACTGTCTCGTAAGACCCAACGGCTGATCCCAATGTGCCTTCATCTTCTCAGTCCCAAGCCAGTATTGAAGGATCTGCTGCTGCTGAAGTTGAAGATACACCAGCCACCTCTAAATTAGAAACGTCTTTGGCAAGTTCTTCGGGCGATGCCTTAGAGTGAATCAGATTCACCTATTTTCACTCATGTTTTTCATCACCTTTTTTGACACTAGTTGACAAAAAAGGGGGAGAATTACATCGAGAGCTTCGATAGATTTGCTCTGATGGTTTTGATGCTTATTTGCTCTGGTCTATGAGTCTTTTGCGTTGTATGTTTCAAAGACTATTTATGCCACTTGACGTGCTCTGATGTAAAACTTCTGATATGAGTTGTAATATTAATAACCCCGCCTATTGCACTATTCTCTTGAAGTATTTGTTTTGCAGGTGGAATTATTGTCAGAAGTCATGAACGATTGCACTATATTCTCGTTGGATTATCTATCATCAATGTGAAACATTACCTCGCTTGATTGAAAAATCCTCCTTATACGTAAATGAATTGCAAGGAATCTCACTGAATATCAATTGACCCGGCATACATCTAGGAGGGGGGTATATTTCATCATCTTGTTCGATTTACATTTCACTTATCTATCTTCACTTCGATGATTATCTGTTTTGTCAACAACTGTCCAAAAAGGGGGAGATTGTTGGTGCAATGATAGGCCCCTTATGTTTTTGGAGTTTGTTGACATAAACAGTATGGGACTTATGTGTTTGCTAGTGCACACAGAGTAACAGGTCCCTGAAGTATCGAGGAGTTTGATGCAAATGACAAAGATAATCTCCCTGCATGGTAGTGAAGGTTATCACTGAAGATAAAGCTAACAAGAGTGACCCCTAAAAATTGCTGGAGTTCAAGCAATTGGTTCGGTGTCTGTTCGAAGAATATGACTGCGTTCGAAGAAGAATGAAGACGAAGTGAAGACGTAGCATTTGTTTCGTTGTTCTTCTTTCATTGAGTCATAGGACCACTGTACTATTAAGAGGGATGTAGCGTTCGAAGCTTTTGATTCTCTGATGCTAAACCCAAATCCTATGAAAGTTGTGAGAGAAATCTCTTTGTGTTCCGAGCAAATACTTGCCAGCAAGAGACTGTGATCTTCTTCGCTGCAAGAGATTTGTCTCGGACCGAGGAGTTAGCATTACTTGTTCCTCAAGTAATGTTACCGTTGCTCCAAAATCTGACTTTTGTAAACGTGTCGGTTGGCCATTGGCTGGACCTCGTGTCCAAAATGGTCATTTCCCATCTGGGAAGGCTGCGGCTATAAATAGCCACCCCGCGCCGGCTTTGTCTAGTGGATGCTTCGTTTGATTCTGAGAAGATTGTTGAGCAACCCACTCTCTGAGTGATTTGAGTTTAAAATCCACCAAGAGAAAAACCCTAGAGCCGAAGAATTAGA
Organism: Thinopyrum obtusiflorum; assembly: GCA_036873465.1. Taxonomy (NCBI): domain Eukaryota; kingdom Viridiplantae; phylum Streptophyta; class Magnoliopsida; order Poales; family Poaceae; genus Thinopyrum; species Thinopyrum obtusiflorum. The sequence continues at coordinate 12,834 of JAAAWM010011115.1, forward strand.
TAGTGGTTCAGCATCACTGGAATCTAAGTTTAGTACGCTCCGCCTATTACTCTTGAGAGCCGCAAACTCTCTAGACGGTTAGGTGTCAATTTCTTCAGAGACCAAGAGTGATTGTGGTTCTCGAAGAAGAATTCTGTAAAGGTTCGGAGATCGCCTTCAAGTATCTACCACGAGTAATTGGCATCGGTTGACGAATCGATTGTCGAGGAGAATAGGGTGAAGAGAGTTTATCTTCTGTGTTAAGTCACAACCCCTCCAACCAGACGCAGTCCTTGTGCAGAAGGATGAACTGGTCGAACAAATTCCTTGTCGCCATCGAACATCATCGGTTATATCTGTCACTCATGTTTACCTTCGATGCATTTTCATTCGTATAATTTACATTGATGCACGCTTTAGTTCACCTTCGATACTCTGTCTTTGTTCACTGTAGTTTGTTTTTCATTCATTCCACTGCTGGGTTCTAAGAGATTTAAGTTTTCCGAAGAAAATTTAAACTCCTATTCACCCCCTCTGGTAGACATACTTCGTTCCTACAACATGTGATCATTAAAAAAGACTTTACATATTTGTGTGGCAAAATTTAGAAAAATGAATTTTTTAAAACAATAAAAAATATCATGGAAAATTAATTCTGTAGATCATGGCAAATATGTGGATAAAAGTACTTGTATCATGTCAACTATACATATCATGGCAAATTTACTACCTATTATCATGGAAGAAGTTGTTTGCATGGCTAAGTTCAATAAAAAAAGCCATGGTATTTGCAAAAGAGCTAAATTGGCATGGAAAATTTAGGAAAATGATTTTTTAAACAAATAAATATCAAGGAAAAATTTATTGTGTAGATAATGGGAAATAAGGAGAAAAAAGTACTTGTATCAGGGCAACTACACATATAATGGTAACAAAATAATACCCAATATCATGGCAAACGCTTTTTTTGTAAAGCTATTTTGGAGAAAAAGTACCGTCGGTAAATATCACCGGCGCAGGAACCTTCTTCTTGGTGGCTGCTGGTGATCTCCCTCGGTTCTATGCCGAGAACTAAGGAGGATGCGTGCAGGGAGCTCTGTGCTCCAAGAGCTTGTTCATGGTGAGGTCCCCGGGGTCGGCGTCGATGCGCGGCAGGGGCGGTCACTCATCGGGCCTCATCTCCTGCTGGAGCCATTTAATGAACATAAATTTGCTAATTTTATTCTAAAACCATGGTAGCTAATAAAACCGTGTGCAAATAATGATTTTTTTTCTAAAACCAGCCATGCTTAAAAAAATTTGGTATCTAATTGTGAAGAACATGGCAAATTGCTAAAATTTGCAATGTTTTGGATATAAAGAAGGTTTGAATATGGTCATTAGAATCATTTATCAATTTTTTTGATGTGTTCTTATGTATAAAAGATACACACACATCTTTTTTTGTCAAACTGTAGTCCTCCAGGGAGGACTAGTACATTTTATTAACATCCCAAACAGTGTACGATAATAGCCTCCCCTTAGGAAGGTTGACGGCTTTAGAATCCTTTTTAGAGTTACATCTTGATCCTTCGGTACAAAGATAAACAAACTAGTAGCTGCTCTATTTTTTGAAAGCCCTTTAGCAAGAGAATGGGCAACTAGACTAAGAGTTCTAGGGATATGGATAACTTTAGAGCTTAAGAATCAGAGAAGAAGCAAGAAAGAAATCTGCAAGAGTGGGTCTGATGCTCCAATGCCATGATCAGAAATAATGTTCTTGGCCTCAACTGCAATTGCTAGTGTTTTGCAATCTGTAAGGAATTTGATATATCTCCATCCAAATTCTTTAGCTATTAAGGCCGCCAATAAAAGTCCTAAAGCTTCAGCCTACAAAATAGAATTTGTATCCAAAGAGATTGCCTGGATAAAGATAGAATGATGAGAGGACTCCTATTCTTTTAAGAAAACTCCAATTGTTGCCATATTCCGTGCCATGGAAGGATTAAAGGACACATCAACAAAAGCATTAGGATGTTCAATCTGAAATTGATTAGAGGGGTGATCCGATTTATTAGATGAGTGTAAAGTTAGCTCATTCGATGCTCTGTCCAGAGGGTCATCTACTCCTGCATTATTCGTAGCATAGAGCACCTGCAAAGGGGACCATTCGTTCTTTTTGAAGATGAAATCATTTCGAGCTTTCCAGATGTTCCACGGAAGAGAGAAAATAAAATCAATGTTTAAAGCTGGTAGTAGGAGCCTCTCCTGCTGTTTTTAGGGTAAAAAAAGTTTAAATCTGGATGTTTCAAATCAACTAAGAGCTTGATTATAGAAGAAGGATAGAGAGCATTGTCAAAACAATCAGTTCTAGTACCCAACTTAAACCAAACACCTCTACTAAAGTTGCAGTGAAAGAAGATATATTCAATGGAACCGCAACGGCTGCATTGTTTTAAATATGAGTAGAACATCAAGAAGCACAAAGACGTGAAGAAAGAGTGCGTCGGAGCAATGATTTTGCGTCGCCAAACCTGATTCAGAATAGATATTTCCTACATAGTAATAGCCTGTCCGCTTCCCAGTGATGTAGAACTATTTACCATAGAAAGTGGATTGAAAAAAGGCATAAAAGTGCCAGGCATTAGAATTGCCATGTTTCCAATACAAACCACAAGTTGCCAACCTAAGATAAGTAGAAATGATTTGGTTTTTAGTGGCAAAAGATCTTCTCCTTTGCATGTTAGTTTTCACTGTATGCACTCGCTTCGTACATGGTCTACGCTACACCGAACATAGTACCAATCACCATTCAAGGCGGTGTGTTTCCGGTTGGAGTAGGTGGCCAGGGAAGTTTCTACCCAACATGGGTGGCAACATATGCATAGTGTCGGTCCAATATGGCTACTGTTGCCGATATGTCGATTTTTTTCTTCAGATTGCTGGTGTTTGGTTGTACATCTTAGTTATACAAAGGTCGGGTGTTGCTCATCATGTTTTATATCCACTTGGTGCTACATTTGAGTTAATTAGATGATACAAGGCACGTTGTTGCGGGAATTGGTTGATTAAAATTTGGTTTGATAACATCACGACCAAAATTAAAAATACATATGACTTGTTATATTTGATTATGTATAGTTGTAACAATATGCATTGAATATAAATAGAATAATTAAATGAACACCCGCAAAAAAAAAGAATAATTAAATGAAAAACAATTTTTCATGCATGGTTGAATGTTGCAGTGGGTCTTTCACATACATGATTGCATGTTGAGGTGGGTCACCCTATTCATAGTTGTGACATAACATGCTTGCATGTTGAGATAGAAAAAGTTAGTGAAGATGAATTTCTTAGGAATACTAGATACTAGATAATACCGCGAGCGTTGTGGCGGGAATATGTTGTAATATCGTAGTATGTCAATAAGATTTGCTTGTACGCAAACATTTGGATTAATAATATATGAAAAAACTAAAATACCTATTATATATTGTATTGAATTATTGTATAGTTGAAAAATATTTACTGAATATAGGTAATATATATAAAAAAATTCTATGCATGTTTGGTGGGCCTTTGATGACGTGACATGTGTGGATGGCTTATGTGTGTATGTTGAAATAAATAGAATTAGTGAGGATCAAACTAATAATGAAAAATAATTCTCATGCATGTTGAGGTGGGCCTGTGATAATGTGGCATGTGTGCATGTTAAGATAATAGAAGTAGTTGAGATGAACTATTTAGGTATATATATAAGATAAATGCGCCCTTTTTTGAAAGAAAAGAAACTAACAACACGCATGCTAAAGTGGAAACAAAGCGTAAGTTCTCCAACCTGAATCATACTACTAACAAGCATGTTAAATTGTAAGTGTTCGAGTTCAGACCCACAGCAACATGCCAACAAGGACTTGGCTGCCTTCCTGCCTCCTAGGCTAGCCTTGCAGAATCCTTGGGTAGTGGGGCACCATGTAAATCCTATATACGTCCTGCACACCTACTAACCAGCACCATTTCCTCTCGTACGTACTACAAAGGGCCGTTGGGAGTCTCTTGGCTAAAGTACCTTCCTGACACCCTCTCCTCCAACACCAGCAGCGCTTGTTCTGATCGAATAGCCGTTGGAGTCTTGTACTGACTGGCCGATGTGCCTCTGGACAGAAACAAGTCCATGAGAGCATCAAATGCGCCACGCTCAAGTACCCTTATCTCGAGTGCTGTGATCGACCCTCGGCGCCTGCTTTCGCGGTACATCTGATCAAAGCATTCCTCCACGGCCAAACAGCAATTCTCCATGACAGCTCGATCGATGTCAGTCGCGACATGGTTATCCTCTCCACTGACTAGCTCCCAGAACAGGACGTAGTGGCCCGGCAAGGTGGATATGTCTGCATATGCAGTGCTGCCACCAAGCATGTAACCAAGAGGCCTAAGATGCAGCTCGTATGCTTGTGAAATGGCCTTCAGGAGATCCTCCTCGCTTATACTCTCGTAGTCTATTTTTAAGATGACACCACACCGTCCAGTGAAGCGGAACAGTGGCGTTGCGTTGTAGAATCCGCTCACGGTAAGAAGGTCACCCACTCGGTATCTGTAAAGACCTGACATGCAAAAAACTGTTAAGTCAAAATCATAGTGTTTCTTACACAAGTTAGACTACAACTTTTTCAGCGGTTGTTGGATTGTTGATTTTATTTATAACACCACAAAGCCTTCAAGCTAAGTAAGCAAAACAAATCAGGATTACACAGTCAGGAACTCAGGATTAATTGCATTACTGCAGTGAAGTGCTAGTTCAATTCGGTTTCTTCATAATTGGCAGAGCAGATAACTGCATTGATCATGTATTTGGAGTAACGCCAAGAGAGAATAAATCAATAAATCATGATGTAGTCCTAGCACAGCTACAACAGCTTTGAAAGAATGCAAGAAATCAGATTGGAGATAATAATAATTAGTAGCTGACCTGCAAAGGTGGTGACAACCAGCTCGTAGCGCCGACCAATTTTGACATCCACAAGATCCACAAGCTTCAACTCGCCCAAATTGTCATACAAACCAGTACTCGCTTGCACCTTTTCATCGTCACCAATGACCTCGGCAAACTCGAAGTAGGCAATGTTTGGAAGCAATGCGTACGACACAGCAGAAGGTAGATCAAGAGGGTTCAGATTGATCCCCGCGGCGCACTCTGTACACACATACATGGGCGACACCAATGGCAGTCCAGCACCATAACTCTCAAGAACCGGAATGTACTGCGACATCGAGCCGGTGACAATGGCGAGGATGTACCGTGCTCCTGGCCAGAGCCTCCTGACTATCCCATCCCAAGGCTTCCTGGCACACTCGGATGCGATCTCGTCGGCCAGTGCCGGGTCAGGTCCTCGCAGGTGACGCGCAGCCAAGGCATCACGCAGAGGAGCATGTGTTATCCAGTCGCTGAGACGCCCAGTGCGGATGTTGGAGCACATCTCCTCCCAGTTGTCTTCCAGGAACTGGATGCCTCTGATAAAAGCGTTAGCAAAGGTGCCGCCGACATGGTCGACAACTCCGCGGTCAAGCAGGCCGCAGAGCAGCTGGCAGTACATGCTCTGCCTGCCATCTGGGCAGAGGACCGCCTCGATGGGGCTGGTGCAGCGGCCGAACCCGCCAATGTCGTGCTCCCGGAACTGGCTGCTGTGGTAGTAGGCACTGCTGGATGCCATGATAGGCAGGCCGGACGAGGTCAGACTTCCAGGGAAGATGAACATGAGGTACATCCCCTTGCCGCGTCTGTCCCCCTGATCAGGATGAAGATGCCTGGAACCATGCAATGCATGCACACCGTTTGTTAGACAGCACAACACATCTTCCTCAAGCGGTCCAATGCATGTTGACAAAATATTATGCGGCCAAATAAATTCGAACAAGCGACCCAATGCTTACATCTTCCTCAAGAGTGCCTGGACGCCATTGTAGAACAGCCGCTGGTCGAGCTTCTCCGCGGTGGATGGAAAGAGCTTCAGCTGCCCGCCGGATGTGCCGGAGCTGCATTAGACGTGGCACCACCATGAGAAACGCATATACAGCACGACTTTAGACTTTCTCGCACGACCGAGTACCGGACACCGCGGGGTTTACCTTGTGAGGAGGTGGGTGATGGGCTCGGAGCAGAGGATGCTGGACGGCTCGCCGGAGGCGACGCGGCGCACGTACGGCTCGATGTCCTCATACGCGGAGACGGGCAAGCGCTCCTTGAAGGCGTCACGAAGGTCGGCGGCCGAGGCGCCTGGTGGTACGCGATCCAGGAAGCGGCCGAGGTACTCGGTGTGGGAGTTCCGCCTGAGTATCTCCGTGAGGACGTCCCTCTGCAGCGCCGCGGCGTCGGCGGTGAGGCGGTCGATGAGGCCGCGGCCGGCGCCCACGTCCGCTGGATCGAATTCCGGCAGCAACGCCATCATCACCGGCCGGGAAGCACCGGGACCAGAACGCGCACCTTTTGTTCTGGTGATTAGCACCTATGCCAAACCTCACCGAGCTAGCTAGCTATCCGATTTATACTTACATTGCTAGCTATATGGGCTAGGCATGCAAGCCATGCTATCACCCTCTGTCCGCCGCAGGGAGCAACCGCCGGTTTGTCCCGCGCCTCCCCTGCTCGGCGACGCAGCAGATCCGGACGTCCCCGTGCCGTCCACTCCGATTCCGGCCAACCAAGACCTCCGGCGAGCCGCTGGAGCCTCGCGGCAGCACGCCGCCGCGCCAGGAACCGCCGCCACATCACCCCAGCTCCGCTCGAGCGCCGACCGCGTGGGTCGCGCGCCCTAGCGGGCACCAGCCGCGTGGCCCAGCTCCGTAAGCCTCCAACCGACGTGGGTCAGTCCAACCGCGGCCTGCTAGCCCAGCCCAGCGCTTCGGCCAGCCTCGCAGCTGGCCTGCCTCATCACCGACTGGGTTAAGCCCCAATGTGAGGGGGAAAAAAGAGTGCTCCTAATCAGCGAAATCACTGCTTAAGTGTTACAGTTTGTCTAATTCACATCTAGAATTTTTTAAGAATGTCACATCTAAGCTCCCACAAATATATAATGCAGCAACAAGAAACAAAAAAAACTAGAACAAAAAAAAAACACAAACAGAGTGGACATCAGCTTAGATGTGACATAACTATGTCCCATCTAGATGTGTCCTAGATAGACCCTAAGTGTTATCCCTTGATCTTCTAAAAAAAAGTGTTATCCCTTGCAAAGATCACTCTCATCTTCTCAGGTGCTGACATGTGTGTCTTTTTTCGTACATTCATTTATTCAAAATATTTTATACCTTGAATCGTGCGTCCAAATCCTATACCGTTTTCATCACTGGATTCCTCGCGTCGAGATTTTGAAAACTGCATACCATGTTAATAAGTTTCGACAATAAAATTTTAAAATAAACCGAAAGAAAAAACCTGGAACCGAAAGCATGGTTTTTCACTTTTATTTTCTCTTCGCGCGAAACCATATTTGTGTTTTTCGTGGAAGCATAGATTTTTTTCCCCTTTCCAAGAAGCACAACCGTACTTCTCGCAGAAGTAAATCTGTGTCTTCACGAGAAGCAAATATGTGCTTCTTGTGGAAGCACAGTTTTTTTTTTCCAGGGAAGCACAATTATGCTTCTCACGGAAGCAAATATGTGCCTCCACAAAAAGTATATGTGCTTTCTGTGGAAGCTCAATTTTTTCTTCTGAGAAGCACAATCATGCTTCTTGTGAGCAAATTTGTGCCTCCACAAGAAGAAAATTTGTGCTTCTCATGAAAGCATTTTTTTCCTCTCTTTTCGAGAAGCACAACTATGCTTCTCGTGAAATCAAATATGTGCATCAACGAGAAGCATATTTGTGCTTCTCATGAAAGCACATATTTTTTTTCCTTTCCGCTTCTCGCAGAAACAAATCTGTGTCTCCACGAGAAACAAATCTATGCTTCTTGTGAAAGCATAGTTTTTTCTTTCTTTCAAGAAGCATAGCAGTGCTTCTCGCGGAAGCAAATCTGTGACTCCATGAGAAGCATCCGTGATTTCTGGAAAGCACATTTTTTCTTTCAAGTTGTGCTTCTCGTGGAAGTAAATCTTTGCCTCCACGTGCCTCTCGTAGAAGTATAAAACAAATATGCAATTTTTTCATGAATTTTCTCTCTTTCTCTCCAAAACCTAGAAAAAACCAAGCAAAAACTGAAAAGCCGAAAAGCCCCGAAAAACCCATCTAACTTGAAAACGCATATAGAAAAATAAAACAATCAAATCAAAGGAGTGTCCAGATACGACATGTGACGGAGGCTGCACGCATCACGCGGCGTGCTCTAAGCGCACCAAAAGTGATTCTTGAGGTTGAATGGTTAGGATGACAGTGGTATTCTCAGTCCACCAGAGTTCAAGTCCTACACTTGACAGTGGTATTCCTCTCCCTAATCGGCGCCTACTGAGCCGGTTAGGAGAACTGACACTCACCACCTCCCGCTCACATGCCACCCAATAAGAAATTGCGAACGCTGGTAGGAGAAGTCGCTCACTCGTTAAGAAAGGGGTTCTAGTTCATCAGTTTTTTATTTCCTGATTCATTCGGTTTGGACGGTTCTCAGTTGATCGTTGACCAGAGATCAAGTTGACTGGGTGACTTTTTCAAAAGTTCGCAAAATTTTAAAAGAATGAAGATAAAAAAAGTATACAAATTTGAAAACATTTATGCAATAAAAAAAGAAAATTAAAAAACATAATTTTGAAAAAATGGTTCATGAATCTAGAAAAATCATGAATTTGGAAAATAGTTCACAAAATTTGAAAAACAAAGTCACGAATTTGAAAAAAGTTCATGAAATAAATAGTTTGTGGTTCTAAGAAAGTTTGCTTTTTTCTCAAAAAAACTAAGAAAATGTTGAAGAAATTGGAAAAAAGTTCATGGATTATTAAAACGGCTCACGAATTGGAAGAAAGTACTACTCGCGAATAGGATCGGGGAGCGGCGCCTCTAGCCAGCTCCCTTTTGTCTCGCCCTTGTCATGCATTGCATATTATGAACATGTTAGTTCTTCCGCGTAGTGGTAAGATTGCATCCGTTGTTTGTGTTCCAGTATTCTTTGCTTCTTCACAGATAGAACTCGGAGATGATGCGAGATACGCGCATGGTATACTCTTCTACCAAACGGGGTATAAGGCAAAAATGATCATTACCTTGGATATTTATACTAACTTTACTTGCAATACTGATTGCGATGCTTTTGATGATCCCGTTCCTATCCACCGTCAAAGCCATGTTGCTTGCCACGATACTGCTTACTTAACTTGCTTAGTATGCATGCTTATGTTTGTTTTCTTACAAGTTATGCCATGCTTTTACTTGGGTTATGCTTATATTACCATGGGTCACTTGTTATGATATGCTTCTGGAGATAATTAAATGGTAGGCAAACAACAACGGTGAGAGGCTGGGCCTTATGCCTTGGTTTTGTTCCACTCGAGTCCCCCTAGAGTGGTATCTTGTTTATGTTCTATGAATGAGGGCTCTAACCATTAGGTGGGCGTTTTGAAGGAAATATGCCCTAGAGGCAATAATAAAGTTGTTATTTTATATTTCCTTATTCATGATAAAGGTTTATTATTCATGCTATAATTTTATTGATCGGAAACTTAAATACATGTGTGAATACATAAACAAACACCGTGTCCCTAGTGAGTCTCTACTTGACTAGCTCGTTGATCAAAGATGGTTATGGTTTTCTAACCATGGACATCTGTTGTCATTTGATAACGGGATCACATCATTAGGAGAATGATGTGATGGACAAGACCCATCCGTTAGCTTAGCATAATGATCGTTCAGTTTTATTTCTATTGCTTTCTTCATGTCAAATACATATTCCTTCGACTATGAGATTATGCAACTCCCGGATACCGGAGGAATGCCTTGTGTGCTATCAAACGTCACAACGTAACTGGGTGATTATAAAGATGCTCTACAGGTATCTCTGAAGGTGTCTATTGAGTTGGCGTAGATCGAGATTAGGATTTGTCACTCCGAGTATCGGAGAGGTATCTCTAGGCCCTCTCGGTAATACACATCATAAGCTTGCAAGCAAACGACTAAGGAGTTAGTCACAAGGTGATGTATTACGGAACGAGTAAAGAGACTTGCCGGTAATGAGATTGAACTAGGTATGAAGATACCGACGATCGAATCTCGGGCAAGTAATATACCGATAGACAAAGGGAATTACGTATGTTGTCATAACGGTTCGACCGATAAAGATCTTCATAGAATATGTAGGAGCTAATATGGGCATCCAGGTTCCACTATTGGTTATTGACCGGAGAGGTGTCTCGGTCATGTCTACATAGTTTTTGAACCCGTAGAGTCCGCACGCTTAACGTTCGTTGACGATATAGTGTTATACTTATGATTTGGTGACCGAATGTTGTTCGGAGTCCCGGATGAGATCACGGACATGAAGAGGAGTCTCGAAATGGTCGAGAGGTAAAGATCGATATATAGGACGATGGTATTTGGACACTGGAAGTGTTTCGGGACGTACCGGGTAGGAATTGGGTCACCGGGAGGGGTTCCGGGCACCCCCCCCCCAGCAAGTTATGGGCTTAATGGGCCAAAGGGAGGGACAGACCAGCCCACTAGGGAGCTGGTGCGCCCCTCCACTTGTTTGGCCAGCCCTAGGGAAGGAAAAGGGGGAGGGCTAGCCCCTCCTGCCTTTCCCTCTCATGGGAGAAAGGAAAGGGAGGGGCGCCACCCTCCCCTGCCTTTCCCCGCACTCATAATAAGGAAAGGAGGGGGCGCGGCTTGGGACCAAGTAGGATTCCTCCTACTTGGGCGCATCCTTTGGCTGCTCCTCCCTCCCTCCCACCTATATATATGTGGGAAGGGGGCGCCTAGCACACAACAGACAATTGCCTAGCCGTGTGCGGCGCCCCCCTCCACCGTTTACACCCCCGATCATATTTTCATAGTGTTTAGGCGAAGCCCTGCGGAGATCACTTCACCATCACCGTCACCACGCCATTGTGCTGACGGAACTCATCTACTACCTCGACGTCTTGCTGGATCAACATGTGCAGAACTCGGAGGTGCCGTACGTTCGGTACTCGATCGGTGGATCGCGAAGAAAGTTTGACTACATCAACCGCGTTGTGAAACGCTTCCACTTACGGTCCACGAGGGTACGTAGACACACTCTCCCCCTCGTTGCTATGCATCTCCATGGATAGATCATTTTGTGTGCGTAGGAAATTTTTTATTTTCCATGCAACGATTCCCAACAGTGGCATCCGAGCCAGGTCTATGCGTAAATGATTTGCACGAGTAGAACACAAAGAGTTGTGGGCGGTGATAGTCATACTGCTTACCACCAACGTATTGTTTTGATTCGGCGGTATTGTGGGATGAAACGGCCCGGACCAACCTTACATGTCCACGTACATGAGACCGGTTCCACCGAGAGACATGCAACTAGTTTTGCATAAAGGTGGCTGGCGGGTGTCTGTTTCTCCTACTTTAGTTGAATCGAATTTGACTGCGGCCGGTCCTTGAAGAAGGTTAAAACAGCAAACTTGAGGAAACACCGTTGTGGTTTTGTGCATAGGTAAGAATGGTTCTTACTAGAAGCCCGTAGCAGCCACGTAAAACTTGCAACAACATAGTAGAGGACGTCTAACTTGTTTTTGCAGGGCATGTTGTGATGTGATATGGTCAAGACATGATGTGATATACGTTATTGTATGAGATGATCATGTTTTGTAAAAGTTATCAGCAACTGGCAGGAGCCTTATGGTTGTCTCTTTATTGTATGAAATGCAAACGCCATGTAATTGCTTTACTTTATCACTATGCGTTAGCGATAGTTGTAGAAGCAATAGTTGGCGAGACGACCACGACGCAACGATGGAGATCAAGGTGTCGAGCCGGTGATGATGGAGATCATGACGATGCTTTGGAGATGGAGATCAAAAGCACAAGATGATGGCCACATCATGTCACATATTTTGATTGCATGTTTATCTTTTATGCATCTTATTTTGCTTAGAACGGCGGTAGCATTATAAGATGATCCCTTCACTAAATTTCAAGGTATAAGTGTTCTCCCTGAGTATGCACCGTTGCGACAGTTCGTCGTGTTGAGAGACCACATGATGATTGGGTGTGATAGACTCTACGTTCACATACAACGGGTGCAAGACAGTTTTGCACATGCAGAATACTCGGGTTAAACTTGACGAGACTAGCATGTACAGACATGGCCTCGGAACACTGGAGATCGAAAGATAGAACGTGAATCATATAGTAGATATGATCAACATAGAGATGTTCACCATTGATGACTATCCCATCTCACGTGATGATTGACGGTGTCCTGGACTAGGGGGTACTCACCACATCGTCTCCCGACCAGGTGGATCGGGCCGAGGACCCCTATGGCGGTTCACTCATGGGCCACTTCGGGCAGCCCATGTCGCATACAAGGAGTATTCCACAAGACTTGGTGATCAAGACAAGGACTCCTCTCCACGAACGTATTCGGCTAGGACTCTTGTTATCCTAGGCCTCTGGTGCATTATATAAGCCAAGGCCAGGCTAGTCGATAGATCATTATTCCATTACTCATCATACCCTTAGGTCTTAGACCACAACATATGATCTCGAGGTAGATCAACTCTTCTAACCCTATATTCATCAAGATCAATCAAGCAGGAAGTAGGGTATTACCTCGATAGAGAGGGCCCGAACCTGGGTAAAACATCATGTCCCCTGTCTCCTGTTACCCATCGATCCATGACACACAGCTTGGGACCCCCTACCCGAGATCTGCCGGTTTTGACACCGACAATGGTGCTTTCATTGAGAGTTCCGCTGTGAGATCAACGAAGGATCGATGGCTCGTCTGCAGATTAACTGTGACGTCGACATCTTCATCACAGGCTCGACTGGTCACCTTGGCTCGACCGAGGACTGCACTCTGCGTCATATCGTCATGTTCGGACGATGACCTACATCAACATCAACTCCGATCTCTCTCAAGATCATGGAGGAATCATTCATGGAGCCCGGGGGTTCAACGTCAACATTGCCCTTGAGCGACCGTGCTGTTTTTCTGGACAGCGAACTTGTATCCGCCGCCACCACTTCCTCGAGTGTCGTTTTAATGATTGCTTCGGTGGAATTGTGCGGAATTAAGTCTACAACAACCATGCAAAATTTCGTCGAGTTCCGATGGAGGAATCTCCGGCAATCTACGATATATCGGAGCCCTGTCAAATCTGGACCGGAATCTAGACGAGTTTAGGGCGTGGTATCCAGAGCCAAGCTCGGAGGTCCTTTGAAAGATCCAACCGTTCATCTGCTGCGGAATTCCCATATCTACGACCCCTCAAAATTTCAGCTTGATCCAACCGTCCAAACTCCGGGAACCTTCCGATTAGTGCATCACTTTTCAGAACTGTTTTCTGCGCGAGAACGAATCCGACCCGAGTTCATCTTTTTTATGAACGGGATTTCGGACATCCTTTTTGAAGGAAGTTTTGTATGGGGTATTGTGTTTTGTTCCGAAACACATCCCACTAATTTTAAAGTCTTTTCCAATATGATCTTCACCATCGCGCCGGTGTCAAACCAGCCCGACAACGTTGCTCTACGGCTGCCGACCTGTGCTAGACACGTCGTCGCTTTGTTGAGTCGAGCTCAACTTCTTCGGATCATCATCTCGGCAAGCCGAACAAGAGTTCGGCATCGCGAAGGATAAAGCATCACCAACATCGCCGCCCCACGGATTACATGGAACGGGCACACCGGCATCGCCGTTCGGTCACTTCATCAATCCGACTTTGACCGCGTCACAAGTTATGACCAGCGTCGGCATGACCGCACTATTGCTTCTTCAAGCCGATGTCCATCACGCCGAACTGCTTCAACACCTCGGCTGACATGGCAGCTGCGACGTCTCCTTACCGACCCGCTCCGTTACATCGGCTAGACTGGGGGCTTCACCATCTCTTCATCAACCTACTCCGGAGACTTCGACGTCACCCGCCGACCAGCTTCGTCACATTAGCTGGACCGGGGGCTTTGCCTCGGCGAGCCAACCTTTGTCAGCATCGCCATGCCGTCACTTGATCGCCCATTATGCAATGGGTGTGCGGATCAAGTCCCAATTTTGGGAGTAACCTTTCTTCATATTGCTACAACAGATAAACCAGGTGCTATTAATCCTAGTAATTTTCTTGCTTGGGTTTATTTTTCCTGAGGAATTATTACTCTGGTTTGTTCCATCATCTGTACACAGGTCTATCAAAGGGTGGCCGCATTAATAACGGTCGCGTGGTGGTTCGGTCAGTTTCCGTATACCGTTCGGCGAACGCCGCATCCGGAACTCGGACCGGCTTATGAATTCAGGCTTTGCTACGCCTTCACCGTGTCACGCCGACGCCCTGCATCGACATTGACTTCGGCGCCAGGCCACATCTCTTTGAATAAATTATTTTTGCGAAAAGCAATTATGCAATGATTTTATATATATTTATATTGTTCTTTTTGGACCGCACTATTTATGTGTGTAGGTGATCGACTTCGACTGCATCACGCGGTCACTTCCGCAAGCCGACGTCGTCGTCCCAATCGGCATAAATCGGCTCGTGTGATCACCTTGTTGGTCGAATTGCCATACCGACATGTTCGGTTGCCTCGGGGACTTCGGCATCATTGAGAGAACTCTACCTCATCGAGTGTTCGGCACACGGGCCATATTTCTTTTATTACTCACTTTGCATAAATTATTAATTATGCAACATTTTTTTATTATTCCTATTATATCTAGCTTGCACTATTTTCTGTGCACAGGTAAATGATCCGGGTCAGGCAGCGCTGTCACCTCAGCGTACCGACGTACCACGTCACCTCGGCTGGACCGGGGGCTTCGTCATCACTTCATTAACCCACGCCGGGGACTTCATCGTCACACTGTCGGCCTGCATTGGCCGTGCTATGTCGCCACTTCGGAGTGCCGAGCTCTTCGCTCCGCCACCTCGGGACCGGCTTGGGGGCTGGGACAGTGTCCCGCCGCAAGCTCGGGCCACATATCAACACCGAACACATTAACCAGCTAAGTCGCTTTCATGCTCAAAAATTTTCAGTTTTAAATTTTGTTCGGTTCGACCAAGCATTATACTTTTTTGGCAAATAAGTTGTATGTGAAAAACTTCCTTGTCAAAACTTTGTTTGCGCCACACAAATTCAAATACCCCGTTTACTTGGGGGCTTCCTTTATGAAGCCTTTCCTCTTGCATATGATTATACTTGTATGGCTTCGTTCCTTGTTCGTGTATTACGCCACAATATGCACCATGTTGACTTAAGTGTTCCGCAAGCTGGGTTTCCTTGCTCCTGTGTTTACCCCTACGTTCCCGATTGTTCGGCTAGGTAGTAAAGGGAGCACCTCTGCGATTGTCACGATCGGGTCATCCGAGCTCGGACCTCAGACTGGGTGAAGCCGAAAGCTAGCGCTCTTATTGTTTTCAATCATGGTTGGCACACAACGGAACTCATGAGTACAAAAAATCTATTGCACAAGTCTCATAGTAACAATGAGCAACCGAAGAAAGGTATCGGTGGGGGCACTATTTTCTTCGAAGATGCTTCTTACACTTCGTCAGTAATATAGCATAAATTCCCTGAGCGCGCTTTGTCTGTTACAGCCTTATGGCCTGATTGCCTGGTTATCGGAAACACCGTCGATATTCTCGACAGGTGGAGTACATAACACTTTTCGGCCCTTGACCGAAGAGGGAGAAGCCGACGGTCGGTTAAGACGTGTTTAAAGTTCGGGTGAACACAGATATGATATAAGTACTTCGGTACATACAATCATTACACATACAATTCTTTTACCCAAGTCACTTGGGGGCTCTTAAATTAGTATGAGCCGTTTTATAGTAAATGTGTTTTCTTCTTGGTCGTTGTAAAGTCTTCTTCTACCGCTCCTTTTTCGACTCGAGTGTATGGTCAATAGCCAGATAGCCTGTCTTCTCTCTAAAAGCTGCTCGAGTTTAGTTCGCTAAACTGGCCTCGGAGAAGTACTCCACCTTCGGGATAAGGAGCTTGAAGCCGTAGGCTGACCCGCTTGAAAGTCTTGAGATCGGATGTGTCATGTTAAAGCACGACAGAAGCAGAATTTTTTTCCCTTTTTCTCCAATTTTTGGATTGGCACCGAACACTTGATCTAGTTCGGGGGGGGGGGGGGGGGGGGGGGGGGGGGGGGGGGGGGGGGGGGGGGGGGGGGGGGGGGGGGGGGGGGGGGGGGGGGGGGGGGGGGGGGGGGGGGGGGGGGGGGGGGGGGGGGGGGGGGGGGGGGGGGGGGGGGGGGGGGGGGGGGGGGCACCTTGAGGGCTACTGGCTATATATCTCGTTCGGACGTCAAGTTTTTACTGAAGTTTTTTGGTTTTCCAAGCCTATGGCACTTTTAAACTATTTGTGTGTTTCCAGCATAAGTCTCGCAGTGCAACGCTGGACACCTTTAGAGATTCGGCAAAAACATTCTCGGATATTGCTATATATGCATCGGTTTCGAATTGTGTCTTCATTCAATGGTTGGGTTGCCCGGCTCCTATGCTTGCCTCCTATGTTCCGCTTTGTTTAGCTAGGTGTGCAAAGGGAGAACCACTGTGATTGTGCTTCCAGCTCGCATGGTTAAGCACCTCAGTGGAGAAAGCCGAAAACTGACTGTCACAATAAGCGTAAACTGGTCAGCGATCCGACGGTGTTAAATGACGGGCCGTTCATAACATTGCCCGAAGTGTTTACGGCTTGACCTCGGCTGTCGCCGAACACTAACCAGGGGCTAGTAGCTGGCCTCCCAACTCTAAGCTCCTATGACTAAGTGAAAGTTATAAAGCCCGCATATCTGATTGCCTCGTTTCCGCTAACACAACCGCCTTCGGGCACCGAGACGTCGGCTAAGGGTTGTTTGTTATCACGGAAACACCCTGCGTAGCATCTACAAGGGGGTGGAAGCCGACGATGGGCACTTTCAACTGATAAACGGTCGTAATGGAGTCAAAATAAACATATCATCGGCATTTGTATTTAATATACAAGGGCCGCCTTCCGTAATCATCATTATAAAGCCATAAATATGCATCAATTTGACTTAAGATTTCGGCCAAGCTGGGTTACCTGGCTCCTGTGATTACTCCTACGTTCCCGATTGTTCGGCTAGGCGGTAAAGGGAGCACCTCTGTGATTGTTACTACCGGGTCATCCGGGTTAGTACCTCAGACTGGGTGAAGCCGAAAGCTAGCCATCTTAAAGGATATAATTGGTCGGCAACGACGGAAGTGAAAATTTAGGTTCGCTAAAGACCACATAGTTCGGGAACTTTCCCCAAACTAAATCCTCAATATTTTGCTCCCACATTGATCGAAGCTGAGGTTTCATGATCATGATCAGCATGACAACCCAAAGAAAGGAACCGATAGCAGGACTATTTTCCTTGGAAGATGTTTCTTACATTAAAAAGTAATATAACATATCTCTCCGCGTACCTTTGTTTATAAAACCGTATGACCAGATTGCCTTGTTTGTCGTAAATCTTTGCTCTTATAAAGGCTTTATAAAGAAGGACAAACACTCCCCGGCTGCTGGCCGAGGAGGTTGAAGCCGATGGTCGGTCAACAAAGTTTTGTACAATGCGGATCCGAGCATTAATGATGTAAAATACTTGGATACATAGGATCATCAAATGCGAGTAAAGTCGATTTATTGCAGCCCATCTTTTAAAGACCAAGGGGCACAATCTCGCTAAGACAACCGAGCAACTTACATAAAGCTCTCCTAAATCCCAAGTGGCATCGATTTCCTATCTATTAAGCCCCTTGGGGCCAACCTTGGCGAGCCCAGCTTTCACTGGCTCTAGCTCCTTTAAGAGATCTTTATTCTCTTTTTGAGAAGTTTGTGTTAAACACAACAAATTTTTTCTGTCAAACGGATATCGATCCTTAATTTGGCCACCCGTGCCCACATTAAGGCTCGGAGGCTACTGGGCTTTGCGCTCATTATTTACTAATATTAAAGGGGCACATCAATCCCCTGATCTGGTGTTGCCACCCGACCAGTGTCTCGGGGGCTACTGCATTGGCAATCCAGTGCAGAAAATTTAAGTGCAATATAGTTTTCGAGGAGATTATGATCCTCAGGTTGGTCGGCCGCACCCAACCTGAGTCTCGAGGACTTTGCACACCGCTTTTTGTGTCCCGAAGTATTCTGCCGAGCTAGGAGTTGATCCTCAGGCCGATTTTACGAATCAACCTGAGTCTCAGGGGCTACTGGGATCAGCGGTCTTATGTCATCCTTCAGGTGCATCTCGGGTTTTAAACCGATACACACCTTGAGGGCTACTGGCTATATATCTCGACAGAAAATAAATTGCACCAATCAAAAATATTGACAAAAAATTGGCCCGTAGTCGGGGTGGTGCACCACCTCGGAAGCAGTCCAGCATAAAGCTCGGGCACCAGTGGCTGGCTCCATAGAGGGGATTTCCGGCATTAAGCTCGGCTAAACTCCTTCAACTTTTTTGAACCAAGTTGATCTATGACACCTCGGATATAGTCTGGCGCTGGAGCTCGGATGCAGTTCGGCATTGGAGCTCGGCTGTAACAATACTCTTCGGATACATTTCGGCGTTGGAGCTCGGAAGCGGTCCGGTGTTGGTGCTCAGCTGCAAAAGACACCTCGAATACAGTCCGGCGTTGGAGCTCGGACGCAAGAGGACACTGCCGCCCGGGAACAACTTCAAACCTGAGGTATGGCATAAAAATAACAAGGCATTGATAAAGGCCGGAAACTTAAAGGGGCTCCTCGGATACCCGACATGTAAACTCTTCGGATTTACTTCGGCAATCCTCAAGATCGAAGATGAGAAGATTTGTTGAACTAGTTTTCAAGACCGACGACCGAAGATAAAGAACAGTTCGGAAGGATCGAGGAGCGTCCCCAACTTGAAGACCGGTTCAGGGGGCCACTGACGGTGTCCTGGACTAGGGGGTACTCACCACGTCGTCTCCCGACCAGCTGGATCGGGCCGAGGACCCCCATGGCAGTTCGCTCATGGGCCACTTCGGGCAGCCCATGCCGCACATGAGGAAGATTCCACAAGACTTGATGATCAAGACAAGGACTCCTCTCCACCAACGTATTCGACTAGGATTCTTGTTATCCTAGGCCTCCGGTACATTATATAAGCCGAGGCCAGGCTAGTCGATAGATCATTATGACATTACTCATCATACCTCTAGGGTTTAGACCACAACATATGATCTCGAGGTAGATCAACTCTGTAATCATATATATCGAATACAATCAAAAGCAGCATGTTGGGTATTATCTCTTCGAGAGAGCCCGAAGCTGGGTAAAAACACCGTGTCCCTCGTCTCCTGTTACCCATCGATCCTAAGACACACAGCTTGGGACCCCCTACCCGAGATCTGCCAGTTTTGACACCGACAACCCCCACGACCCCAAAGATTAAAATAACATTTGAATTGGGGGCATGCAAAGGATCTAAGATCAACAACATAGAAACCAACTTGCTTGGAGGAAATGTTGAAAGAATAAACCTTGTCACGTATGCATGAAACACCCAGCTCGATCGCAGATCCACCAATGGTAGCCTCCAATGCCGCCGCCACTGTATGATCATTGAGTCTAAAATCATGGCGGCTAAAGGACACAACCAACATGAAATGACCAGTGGCATCCATAGGATGAACCGAAAACCCAGTAGATCTGAAGATATTATCCGCAAATTCCAAACCCTTGGAGAAATCCAAGCCAAGGGTTGATCGCGAAGAGAAAACCATATCCCCTAGGAGAGGGAGAGACGCCGGATAGATTGATCGGAGAGGATTAGGATTTTAGTGGTGGTGGAAGGAGATCGCCGGAGATGTGGGTGGGGGTGGGAGGTGGGAGTTGGGAGGTGGTAGACGCCATCCTTTAGCATTATGACCTTTTGATATTCATCGTACTACTCCTCCCCCGGGACTGTTGTTGGTATGGACGGCACACGTTGGTATGGTCGTCTCTAGGAGATGGAATAGGAGGCCGACTCGTGGCGGCTTGCAAGATCCGATCATAACACGTAGTAGGTGAATATAACTTGCAAGATCGGATCTAGAACATAGATATAATGGTGATAACATAAATGGTTCAGATCTGAAATCATGGCACCCGGGCCCAAAGTGACAGGCATTAAGCATGGCAAAGTCATAGCAACGTCAATCTCAGAACATAATGGATACCAGGGATCAAGCCCTAACAAAACTAACTCGATTACATGATGAATCTCATCCAACTCCTCACCGACCAGCGAGCCTACGAAGAAATTACTCACTCCCGGTGGGGAGCATCATGGAATTGGCGATGGAGAAGGGTTGGTGATGATGAAGATCGAAGATCCCCCTCTCCGGAGCCCCAAACGGACTCCAGATCCGGCCTCCCGATGAAGAACAGGAGGTGGCAGCGGCTCCGTCTCGTGAAACATGATAATTCTTTCTCCCTGATTTTTTCTCCAAATATGTGATTTTATAGCGTTGGTTTCAGGGTCTGTGGGGCCACCAGGTGGGGGCAACCCACCTAGGTGCGCCTGGAGGGGGGCGCCCTGGTGGGTTGTGCCCACCCAGGTGCCCCCCTCCGGTGGTTCTTGGCTCCAGAAATTATCTTTATATGTATAAAAATTCCTCGCAAAGTTTCCTTCCAATCTGAGAACTTTTATTTCTACACAAAAACAACACCATGGTAGTTCTGCTAAAAACAGCGTCAGTCCGGGTTAGTTTCATTCAAATCATGCAAATTAGAGTCCAAAACAAGAGGAAAATGTTAGGAAAACTAGATACGATGGAGATATATCACTCCTGCCCAAGTTCCGCCTCAAGACGGCGGCGCTTCGTCCCGAAAGTCCTCTCCTGATTTCTTTCTAGGTCAAAATGACCTATATACCAGAAGATGGGCATCGAAGGTGGGCCGAGGAGGGCACAACCCACCAGGGCGCGCCTGGGGGGCCTGGCGCCCAGGTGGGTTGTGCCTACCTGGTGGGCCTTCTCCGGTAGTTATTTGCTACAGTATTTTTTATATATTGCAAAATAATTCTCCATAAATTTTCAGCTCATTTGGAGATGTGCAGAATAGGTAACTCTGAAGTGCCTTTTTCAGGTCCAGAATTCCAGCTGCCGGCATTCTCCCTCTTTGTGTAAACCTTGCATATTATGAGAGAAAAGGCATTAGAAATACTCCAAAAGGCATTATTATGCATGAAAACATTATAAATAACAGTAGGAAAACATGATGCAAAATGGACGTATTAACTCCCCCAAGCTTAGACCTCGCTTGTCCTCAAGCAAAAATCGAAATCCAAAAACATGTCCACATGCTTAGAGAGAGAGAGAGAGAGAGAGAGGTGTCAATAAAAACAAAATACGGACATAGAAGCATCATGCATATTATTATAACACCAACAAACTTTATCATAAGACTTTATCACATAACTTTTATCATATAACTTCTCATGAGCAAGTAACAATTCATCACAACATTGAAGTATAAAGCATAAACCTTATTGAAAACCAACAAACTATGTTCGCAGTCAACTTTGCAACTACAATTCATCATCTTTTCAGGAAGGGTCGCGTATCGGAGCCTTTTGGCAAGTCCACATACTCAACCATCATATAGTCTTCTATGATTGCTAACACTCACCGCATACTCATGAGCAAAAAGTTTCAACCGGACACATAGAAAGATAAGGGCTTATAGTTTCACCTCCCAACGTATTAACCTCAAGGGTGATGTCAACAATAATAACTCATGCCCACCCATATTCAACTGGATATATGTGCCTAGATCTTTCTCACCACATGGTGCTTGCAAAAGAGAAAATAAAATGGAATATGGAAGAATACTTTGACTCTTGCATAAAAGTAAATACATAAAAGTAAAAGATAGGCCCATCGCAGAGGGAAGCAGAGGTTGCCATGCACTTTTTGGTTGTATGCTCAATCTCTTAGTGCAAAAGAACATCACATTATATTGTCCCTTGTGATAGCAACCTTTATTATGTAGTCTGTCGCTTTTATTATTTTGCCATCACAAGTTCGTACAACGCTCAATTTTCTCTTACACTAAATGATCTAACACATTTAGAAGCAATTTTTATTGCCTTATTGCAGCGATGACAACTTACTTGAAGGATCTTACTCAATCCATAGGTAGGTATGGTGGACTCTCAAAGCAAGATTTTGGGTTTAAGGGTTTTGGATGCACAAGTAGTATCTCTACTTAGTGCGGAATTTTTGGCTAGCAAAGATATTGAGCAAGCACCACATGTTAAAGGATCTATGACAATATAACTTCTATGTGAATATGAACAAGCATAAATCATTACGTTGTCTTCCTTCTCCAACGTCAACAATTTTGGCATATAATATTTTGATGGGGGCTCACAATCATAAAAGATGTCCAAGATAGTGTATTTGCATGTGAATCTTCTCTTCCCTTATTATTTCTTTCATGAATTGCATCATTGACCAATGCCATGTTTGTCAATCTCCAATAAATTTTACCACTTATACTTTTCCATATGTGATGTCATTACATACCATAGGATTAGCATATGATCTTTTTGTTGGTGCAATGATAGGCCCCGTATGTTTTGGAGTTTGTTGACATAAACAGTATGGGACTTATGTGTTTGCTAGTGCACACAGAGTAATAGGTCCCTGATGTATCGAGGAGTTTGATTAAAATGATGAAGATAATCTCTCTGCGTAGTAGCGAAGGTTATCACCGAAGGTAAAGCTATCAAGAGTGACCCCTAAAAATTGCTGAAGTCTAAGCAATTGGTTCGGTGCATGTTCGAAGCAAATGACTGCGCTAGAGGAAGAATGAAGATGAAGTGAAGACGTAGCATTTATTTTGTTCTTCTTCTTCTTTCATTGAGTCATAGGACCACCATACTATTAAGAGGGGTATAGCGTTTTGAAGCTTTGATTCTCTTATGCTAAACCCAAATCCTATGAAAGCTGTGAGAGAAATCTCTTTGTAGTCCGAGCAAATACTTGCCAGCAATAGACTGTGGTCTTCTTCGCTACGAGAGATTTGCCTTGGATCGAGGAGTTAGAATTACTTGTTTCTCAAGTAATGTTACCGTTGCTCCAAAATCCGACTGTTGTGAACATGTCGGTTGTCCATTGGCTGGACTTCGTGTCCAAAATGGTCATTTCCCATCTGGGAAGGCTGAGGCTATAAATAGCCACCCCGCGTCGGCTTTGTCCGGAGGCTGCTCCATTTGATTCTGAGAAGATTGTTGAGCAACCCCCTCTTTGAGTGATTTGAGTTTAAAATCCACCGAGAGAAAAACCCTAGAGCTGAAGAATTAGATAGTGGTTCAGCATCACTGGAATCTAAGTTTAGTACGCACCACCTATTACTCTTGAGAGCTGCAAACTCTCTAGACGGTTAGGTGTCAATTTCTTTAGAGACCAAGAGTGATTATGGTTCTCGAAGAAGAAGTCTGTAAAGGTTCAGAGATCGCCTTCAAGTATCTACCATGAGTGATCGGCATCGGTTGACGAATCGATTGTCGAGGAGAATAGGGTGAAGAGAGTTTATCTTTCGTGTTAAGTCACAACCCCTCCAACCAGACGTAGTCTTTGTGCAGAAGGACGAACTGGTCGAACAAATACCTTGTCGCCTTCGAGCACCTTCGGTTACCTCTTTTACCCTAGTTTACTTTTGATGCTTTCCATTTATGTAATTTACTCATGTCTTAGTTTCTCTTCGGTTCTCCGTTGTAGTTCTTCTTAGCATGTTTATTGTTTATTCCGCTGCTGGGTTCTGAAAGATTTAAGTTTTTCAAAGAAAATTTAAAACTCCCATTCACCCCCCCTCTGGTAGACATACTTCTTTCCTACAATTGGTATCAGAGCAAGGTACTCCTTGACTCTGCTCATTTTAGTCTAATGACTTTGGAGTTTAAGTATGTCTTCGGTGAACTACAAGTCGCATCTCAAGATTCCCATATTCGATGGGACGGACTATCCCTTCTGGAAGGAGAAGATGAAGATCCGTCTTCGAGCAATAGATGATGATATGTGGAATGTGGTGCACGTCGGATTCACTGTTGTTATTCCTCAAGCTCCTACCGATGAAGTAAAGAAGCTCATTTAATTAGATGCTCAAGCCAAAGATGAAATTGGTGGTCATCTCTCTCGTGCTCAATTCCTTCGGTATCGCCAGTGTGAGACTGCAAAGGAGCTGTGGGATGTACTCGAAAAGATCAATGAAGGAGTCTCAACTCACAAAGAAGCTCGAATTGATACTTTACGAGCGAAGTTCAATCGCTTCAAGCGTATTGGAAATGAAAGCTGCCAGCAAACCTTCGATCACCTCAGTGACATAGCAAATGAACTTCAAGGACTCAGCGCCAAAGATACCATTAACCATGAAGTTGTGAAGAAACTACTTCGATCGCTTGACACCTCACTTGAGACGCTTGTTCTAATGATTCGAGAACGTCCTGATTTCAAAAGCCTCAACTCTGTTGATGTCATGGAAAGACTGAACACTCACGAAGAACAAGAGGAAGAGAAAAGAGATCTGTATGGCTCAACTCAACGCAAAAATCATACTCTCAAGGCTGTGGCCGATTCCTCCTCTGATGGAAATGCCGAAGAAGATTCTGATGATCCAGAGTGATTCCAACGTTTCCACAAGAAGAGCCAGTTCCAGAAAAGAAGTTCAAGCAACTCCGGCGGTTCAAAATCCTCAAAACCTGCCAGAGAATACACCTGTTTCAAGTGCAAAAAGCCTGGACACTTCATTTCAGGTGCCCTCTCTGGGAAGCTGAAATCCGTGCTAGTGGGAGATATGATTTGAGCAACCATCGAAGCAAAGGCAAGAGAAAGAACTACGACTCCGATGATGAGAACAAAAAAAAAGAAGTTCTTCAAGAAGAAGGACAACTCCACCTCAAAATCATCGTTGAGATCTTCATCAAATAATCCTTCCAAGTCCTCCTCCAACCGCAAGAATACTTCTCGCAAGGCCAAGGCTTACATCGGCAAGGAAATGGATTCTGAAGAAGAAGAATTGTCAGGTTCCGAAGAAGAAGAAGAATCCGATGAAGATTCCGACTCCGGCATGGCTGGCATAGCATGTGCCTCCTCTGCTACAACAAACTTCTTCGGGAATCCTTAAGTGATGACGAATCTCCTGCATACTGCTTCATGGCCAAGGCTTTGAAAGAAAAGGTATCCTCCAAACATCACAAGACTCACTCCGGTGATCAATATTCTTTTGATGTGGATGACCATGCTAAGTTGATCAAAATTGCCAATATACAACAAAATTCTCTTGAGAAAATTGAGAAAACCCTCAGGAAATCTAAAGGGTTGTTGGTTGAGGAGATGGAGAAAAACCAGTCACTGACCGAAGAGTATTCCACTCTCAAGGCACGAATGGATGAACTCTCAACTCATCATGATTTTCTCTCGGCAGACCACAAAAGATTGAATTATGATTACCTGAAAAGGAAACAGGAACTCGAGGCGCTGAGAGAGGCTCATGAGGATTTGATGAAAGAAAATTCTCTTCTCACCCAAAAACTTAAAGAGAAACCTGACGCGTTTGAGCCACCATGTTTGAAATGCATTGAACGAAATAATGCTGAATCAAATGCTGAATCATCTGTGAATGCTAACACCTCGATTGAGGAAAATAGTTCTGTTTCTGATGAAAATGCTAGGTTGAAGGATCTTCTTCAGACGGGAATGTTCAAATCTCTCAAAGGACACCAAACCCTTTGCGATGTTCTGAAGAAATCTATTCTTCATAAAAATCCCAGAAAGGAAGGCATCGGTTTCAAAAGGAAACTGAATAAAAATGGCACTTACTGGGAACCACATCAATATCCTCAAACTGTGTGGGTTCCTGCACAGAGCAAAATGCTCGACCCAGCATTCCTTTCGGGATATAACTCTCTCATGCCTAAATATCCTGATGATGATTCCCTGAACAACTATAAGCCGTTCAAAGATCAGCATGGTGAGGTTGTTGCTCGCTATGTTGGACCAAACAGCAGAAATAGGCCCCCAAAGAAAGCCATTTGGGTGCCTAAGAAAACTGTTGATGCTCTGCCTATTTCTACTCGACTAACTCTGCATGCACAAAGGATTTGACAGAATGAATATATGCATACATGATACAATCATTATGCTCATTCATCTGGAAAGAATTTCAATGCTTACTCTTTCAATTATACTCGCTCATCATCGAGTAACAACTATGCTTATCGAAAGAAAACCTATCCTGCTCATTCATTTGTTTCGAAGCCACCTGCAAAGATACCTCGAATGCAGTCCGGCGTTGGAGCTCGGATGCGAGAGGACAATGCCACACGGGAAACACTTCAAACCCGAGGTGGGCGTAAAAATAACAAGGCATTGATAAAGGCTGATAACTTAATGGGGCTCCTCGGATACCCGACGTGTAAACTCTTCGGATTACTTCGGCGATCCTCAAGATCGAAGATAAGAAGATTTGTTGAACCAGTTTTCAAGACCGACGACCGAAGATAAAGAACAGTTCGGAAGGATCGAGGAGCGTCCCCAACTTGAAGACCGGTTCAGGGGGCTACTGACGGTGTCCTGGACTAGGGGGTACTCACCACATCGTCTCCCGACCAGGTGGATCGGGCCGAGGACCCCCATGGCGGTTCACTCATGGGCCACTTCGGGCAGCCCATGCCGCATACAAGGAGTATTCCACAAGACTTGGTGATCAAGACAAGGACTCCTCTCCACCAACGTATTCGGCTAGGACTCTTGTTATCCTAGGCCTCTGGTGCATTATATAAGCCAAGGTCAGGCTAGTCGATAGATCATTATGACATTACTCATCATACCCTTAGGTCTTAGACCACAACATATGATCTCGAGGTAGATCAACTCTTGTAACCCTATATTCATCAAGATCAATCAAGCAGGAAGTAGGGTATTACCTCGATAGAGAGGGCCCGAACCTGGGTAAAACATCGTGTCCCCTGTCTCCTGTTACCCATCGCTCCATGACACACAGCTTGGGACCCCCTACCCGAGATCTGCCAGTTTTGACACCGATAATGATCAGACATGGGTTAGTTGATTTGGATCACGTATCACTTATATGACTTGAGGGATGTCTATTTAAGTGGGAGTTCTTAAGTAATTTGATTAATTGAACTTAATTTATCATGAACTTAGTCCTGATAGTATTTGCAAATCTATGTTGTAGATCAATAGCTCGCGATATAGCTCCCTTATTTTTGATATATTCCTAGAGAAAAATAAGTTGAAAGATGATAGTAGCAATAATGCGGGCTGGGTCCGTGATCTGTGGATTATCCTCATTGCTGCACAGAAGAATTATGTCCTTGATGCACCGCTAAGTGACAGACCTATTGCAGGAGCAGATGCAGATGTTATGAACGTTTGGCTAGCTCAATATGATGACTACTTAATAGTCTAGTGCGCCATGCTTTACGGCTTAGAACCGGGACTTCAAAAATGTTTTGAATGCCACAGAGCATATGAGATGTTCCAAGAGCTGAAATTGGTATTTCAGACTCATGCCCGTGTCGAAGGGTATGAGACCTCTGACAAGTACTTTGCCTACAAGATGGAGGAGAATAGCTCAGCCAGTGAGCATGTGCTCAGAATGTCTGGGTACTAGAATTGCTTGGATCAAGTGGGAGTTAATCTTCCAGATAAGATAGTGATTGACAGAGTTCTCTAGTCACTATCACCAAGCTACTAGAACTTCGTGATGAACTATAAAATGCAAGGGATGACGAAAATGATTCCCGAGCTCTTCGCGACGCTGAAATCAGTGAAGGTAGAAATCAAGAAAGAGAATCAAAAGTTGATGGTTAACAAGACCACTAGTTTCAAGAAAAAGGGTAAAGGAAAGAAAGGGAACTTCAAGAAGAATGGCAAGCAAGTTGCCACTCCCGTGAAGAAGCCCAAAGCTGGACCTAAGCCTAAAACTGAGTGCTTCTACTGCAAAGAGAATGGTCACTGGAAGCGAAACTGCCCCAAATACTTGGCAGATAAGAAGGATGGCAAAGTGAACAAAGGTATATGTGATATACATGTTATTGATGTGTACTTTACTAGTGTTCATAGTATCCCATGGGTATTTGATACCGGTTCAGTTGCTAAGATTGGTAACTCAAAACAGGAGTTGCAAAATGAACAGAGACTAGTTAAGGGCGAGGTGACGATGTGTGTTGGAAGTGATTCCAAGGTTGATAAGATCACCATCGCATACTCCCCTACCTTCAGGATTAGTGTCGAACCTAAATAAATGTTATTTGGTGTTTGCGTTGAGCATGAATATGATTGGATCATGTTTATTGCAATATGGTTATTCATTTATGTCAGAGAATAATTGTTTCTGTTTACATGAATAATACCTTCTATGGTCATACACCCAATGTGAATGGTTTATTGAATCTCGATCGTAGTGATACACATATTCATAATATTGATGCCAAAAGATGAAAAGTTGATAATGATAGTGCAACATATTTGTAGCACTGCCGTTTAGGTCATATTTGTGTAAAGCGCATGAAGAAACTCCATGCTGATGGGCTTTTGGAATCACTTGATTATGAATCATTTGATACTTGCGAACCATCCCTCATGGGCAAGATGACTAAAACTCCGTTCTCCGGAACAATGGAGCGAGCCAATGACTTATTGGAAATAATACATACCGATGTATGCGGTCCGATGAGTGTTGAGGCACGCGGCAAGTATTGTTATTGTCTGACCTTCACAGATGATTTGAGCAGATATGGGTATATCTACTTAATGAAACACAAGTCTGAAATATTTGAAAAGTTCAAAGAATTACAGAGTGAAGTGGAGAATCATCATAACAAGAAAATAAAGTTTCTACGATCTGATTGCGGAGGCGAATATTTGAGTTATGAGTTTGGCCTTCATTTAAAACAATGTGGAATAGTTTCACAACTCACGCCACCTGGAACACCACAACGTAATGGTGTGTCCGAATGTCATAATCATACTTTATTAGATATAGTGCGATCTATGATGTCTCTTACCGATTTACCACTATCGTTTTGGGGTTATGCATTAGAGACAGCTGCATTCATGTTAAATAGGGCCCCGTCAAAATCCTTTGAGAAGACCGTATGAACTATGGTTTGGCAAGAAACCTAAGCCGTCGTTTCTTTAAAGTTTGGGGTTGCGACACTTATGTCAAAAGGCTTCAGCCTGATAAGCTCGAACCCAAATAGGAGAAGTGTGTCTTCATAGGATACCCTAAGGAAACAATTGGGTATACCTTCTACCACAGATCCGAAGGCAAGATCTTTGTTTCCAAGAATGGAAACTTTCTAGAGAAGGAGTTTCTCTCGAAAGAAGTGAGTGGGAGGAAGGTAGAACTTGATGAGGTAATTATACCTTCTGTCGAATTTGAAAGTAGCACATCACATAAAACTATTCCCGTGATGCCTACACCAACTAGAGAGGAAGCAAATGATAATGATCATGAAACTTCAGTTCAAGTTACTACTGAACCTCGTAGGTCGACCAGAGCACGATCCACACCAGAGTGGTACGGTAATCCTGTCCTGGTAGTCATGTTACTAGAACAAGGCGAGCCTATGAACTATGAAGAAGCTATGATGAGCCCAGATTCCGACAGTTGGCTTGAGGCCATGAAATCTAAGATAGGATCCATGTATGAGAACAAAGTGTGGACTTTGGTGGATTTGCCAGATGATCGGCAAGCCATAGAGAATAAATGGATCTTCAAGAAGAAGACTGACGCTGATGGTAATGTTACCATCTACAAAGCTCGACTTGTCACAAAAGTTTTTTGACAAGTTCAAGGGGTTGACTACGATGAGACTTTCTCACCCATAGCGATGCTTAAGTCCGTCCGAATCATGTTAGCAATTGCCGCATTTTATGATTATGAAATCTGGCAAATGGATGTCAAAACTGCATTCCTTAATGGATTTCTTAAAGAAGAGTTGTATATGATACAACCAGAAGGTTTTGTCGATCCTAAAGGTGCTGACAAAGTGTGCAAGCTCTAGCGATCCATCTATGGACTGGTGCAAGCATCTCAGAGTTGGAATATACGCTTTGATGAGGTGATCAAAGCTTATGGTTTTATACAGACTTTTAGTATAGCCTGTATTTACAAGAAAGTGAGTGGGAGCTCTGTAGCATTTCTAATATTATATGTGGATGACATATTGTTGATTGGAAATGATATAGAATTTCTGGATAGCATAAAGGATATTTGAATAAGATTTTTTCAATGGAAAACCTCGGTGAAGCTGCTTACATATTGAACATCAAGATCTATAGGGATAGATCAAGATGCTTGTAAGGGCATATTTCTCCCTATGTGGTTTTGGTTATTGATGACAGTGCATTTGTGGACTAATCATGTGCATTGAGCATTTCAGATATCTCATGTCAAGGCACAAGACGATTCGGTGCCTCTCAGAGCCTATCGAAGACGGCGGTTCTCTACGTTTCTTCTTGGTGGATTTGAGTCGTAGGAACGCCGTACTATTAAGAGGGGGTCCGCTTCGGAAAGGTTAGGGTGGAATCAACACGTACACATCTGTTCCTTTGCACCACCTTTCCTTCGCTTCATTGGAGCACCATCCGTTTATCCATGTCTCTGCGAGATGAAGGCCTCCAAGTGCTATAGCTTCTGTGGTGTGCGGTAGTACTACTCAAGGGAGCAGTAGTACCGCAGTGGTCAGCGGTAGTACCGCTCAAGGGCGCGGTAGTACCGCGCTATGCAGTAGTACCGCTCCTCGCGAGCGGTAGTACCGCTGCCTCTAGCCCAGAACGCTGGAGCACACGGAAGTAGGTGCGGAAGTAATCTTTTACTTCCGCCCCTACGCAGTAGTACCGCGCCATGTGAGCGGTAGTACCGTGCCAGATTTTCGCACGTCCCAAAACTCAGCGGAAGTAGTCACGGATGTAATTTATTTTGTCCGTGCTCTTTCCAGCCCGGTTGTGCCCTACCCTGCGGTAGTACAGCAGGGGCGCGTGGTAGTACCGCTCCTGCGGTTCTACCGCTCGCTGCCTGGTGCAACAGGACCTCACCCGACTTCTATTGCACGCGCGGTAGTACCGCATCAAGATGCAGTAGTACCGTAGCGCCTTGCGGTAGTACCGCGAGTGTGTGCGATAGTACCGCGTCTCGCGGGCTGAGTAAGTGTGTAACGGTTGGATCTTTTCCCCCACTATATAAAGGGGGTCTTCTTCCCCAAGAAGACCACCTCTTCCCTCTCCAAGCTCCATTGTTGCTCAAAGCTCCATTTTCGCCCGATCTCTCTCCCTAGCCAATCAAACTTGTTGATTTTATAGGGATTGGTTGAGAAGGCCCCGATCTACACTTCCACCAAGAGAAATTTGATTTCCCCCACTAATCCCTTGAGGATCTTGTTACTCTTGGGTGTTTGAGCACCCTAAACGGTTGAGATCACCGCAGAGCCATATTCCATTGTGGTGAAGCTTCGTGGTGTCGTTGGGAGCCTCCAATTAAGTTGTGGAGATTGCCCCAACCTTGTTTGTAAAGGTTCAGTCGCCGCCTCCAAGGGCACCAATAGTGGAATCACGGCATCTCGCATTGTGTGAGGGCATGAGGAGAATACGGTGGCCCTAGTGGCTTCTTGGGGAGCATTGTGCCTCCACACCGCTCCAACAGAGATGTACTTCCTCTCAAAGGGAAGGAACTTCGGTAACACATCCTCGTCTCCACTGGCCCCACTCTTAGTTATCTCCTACCTTTACTTGTGCAAGCTTATATTGTGTTGTATCCCTTGCTTGCTAGTGTGCTTGTTGTTGTTGCATCATATAGGTTGCTCACCTAGTTGCATATCTAGACAACCTACTTTGATGCAAAGTTTAATTTGGTAAAGAAAAGCTAAAAATTGTTAGTTGCCTATTCACCCCCCTCTAGTCAACTATATCGATCCTTTCAATTGGTATCAAAGCCTCGTCTCTTTATTAAGGACTTTGCCACCCAAAGAGTATGGTTGATACCGTAGACGGTGGGGAGGAGCACTCCGGTGTGAATCCGTTCTCGCCTACGGCCGATGGGGGATCCTCGGTCTCTCGTGAGGAGTTCAATGCGGCTTTGGACACATTGAAAACCTCCATGATGACCAAGGTTGAAGGCATGTTCAATAAGGTTTTAGAAGGCCTTAAATTATCCACCGCACCGATGAAAGTGGGTGATCCCGCTAACAAGGTGATGGATGCTAACTCCAATAAGGGGGAAGCTACGAGTGAACAAGTTCCCTTGCCTAGTGGTAGAAGTGGAAATGGAATCTTTGCCCATGTTGAACCTCCTATTACTTATGGAGGACCGGTTCCCTCCACGCATATGAATCATGTTGGTCCTCCTCCTAAACTTGTGAAAAATGAGGACTTTGCCTCTTGGGTCTATCGCTTTAAACGTCATTTAAATCCTAGTTCTACTAATCTTTGGAGAATTATTGAGCAAGGTTTCTACCCGCACGACCCAAGCAACTTCACTCCTAGAGAAGCCGCGGATCATCAATTCAACGAGTCCGCTCTCTTCATTCTCCAAGAAACAATTCCACCCGAAGATATTGCACATCTTCGACCTTTCACCGTGGCCAAGGAAGCATGGCAACATGTTGTTTCCATTTACAAGGGAAGCGCAAGCATTCAACGCTCAAACTTTGAAGTGGTGCAAGATGAAGCCGATGCGTTTGCAATGAATGAAGATGAGGAACCTCGAGAGCTTTACCGGAGATTAACCACTCTCGCGGTCTCACTCTGAGATCATGGGAGCAAGGATACGGATGACAATTGGATCAAGCGCAAGTTTCTCAAGGCCATGATGCCTTACCATAAGGCCATGTCCTCTATCATCCGTCAAAGGTCGGACTTCCACGCCTTGTCCTCAAGTGAAGTGTTGGATGAGTTTGTTTCAATGAGGATCTTGGACAAGACCGCCGACAATGCGGTGTTGCGTTCTCAATGAGCAAATAAGCCCAACCTTGCTTTGAAGGCCAAGGCTAGTGTGGAAGAAGAGGGTGAAGAGGAAGAAGAGGAGTGTTGCCCCGAAGATACCAAGTATGCATATCATGAGCACATGGCTCTCGCTTCACGGCAATTCTGGAGCAAGAAGAACTCAAGGCCCAACTTCAACAAGAACAACTCAAGTGGCGCCAAGGGCAAGCAACGTGTGAGGACATGCTATAATTGTGGCAATGTGAGCCACTTTGTTGCGGATTGCCCGTACGAGAAGAGAGAAGACAATGGTGGCAAGCTTATCCGTAAAGACAAGGCCAAGTCCTTCCCCAACAAGAACAACTTCACCAAGAAGACTCCGCCCAAGGGGTTGGTGGCACAAGAAGAGTACAATGAGGATGATGATGATGACAAAGACGGTGAGATGGTTGCCATGGCCTCCATTGCCATTGCAACAACTCCACGGGTGTCCCTCTTCAATTCACCCACTGAAAACATCACCGCCAAGTGCCTCATGGCTAAAGCCATCAACAAGGTAACCCCCAACATCAAAACTACCATCACTACTAATCCTTCTTTGACAGATTGCATTGATGAAAGTGAGGGGTCAAAGGAGGAAGAAAATGAATTTGAGTCTTTTATGAGTAAGCTCAAGGGTAAATCCAAGAAGCACTTTGTTGCTCTCTTGGAACAACTTGGTGAAGCCAATGACATGATTGAGGCTCACGAAGAAACCGTCTCTAAGATAGAAGGGCATAGTCGTGACTATGCCGATGAGATATCAGATCTCTCTAATGTGCTTGAGGAAGAGCGTGGTCATCGTTTGGCTCTTGAGGAGTCACACAATGATGATCATGCTAAATTAAAGAAAGATCTTGATCATGCTCTTGTTGTATCTCGTGTGCTCAATTCCGAGAAGGCCAAACTTGGGGTTGACCATGCTAGACTCAAGGAGGAGTTTGATATACTTGACAAGGCTCACAAGGCCTTGAAAGGTGCTCATGCTGGCCTCAAGGAGTCTCATGATCAACTCCAAGTGAAGCTAACCAAGGAGAAAGCCACATTTCCTCATATGGTTTTAATTGATAATGCAAATGCTACTAACCCATGTTGTGAGCATGTGCATCTTGTGGAGGAGAATGCCAAGTTGAAGGAGCAACTTGAGAAAGGCCTTGTGTCTTGCATACAAGGTGAGAAGAACCTCAACGACCTTTTGAGCAATCAAAAGGAAGTTGTGGGCAAGGAGGGAATTGGGTTTGCACCCAAGTCCAAGAATAAGAAGAAGAGTGACAAGGCCAAACCACCTCCTCTTCTCAAGCAAACTTTTGTGAAGGAGGGAGAGGGTGCTTCTAAGGAGAAGAAGAAAAATGTGAAGGGTGGTGGTGTCAAGAAGGGCAATGCCACCCCTTCCAACAAAGTCGGCGACTAACCCTTCTTATGTGTTATGTCGTGCTAGTGATGGGCATGTTTATGCCAAATTTGTTGGTTCTCCTTATGAGTACATTGAATGGTCTATTTGGGTTCCTAAGACCCTTGTTACTAACATCAAAGGACCCATTACAAAATGGGTACCTAAAACCAAGCATTGATCTCTTGTAGGTGTTTGCTTCCGGTGGGGGATCATGGTTGCTCGATAGTGGAGCCACAAATCATATGACCGGAAGCAAGGACTTGGTGGTGGATGTGCACAAGGTTTCATCTATGCCCACACATGTCGAGTGGGGTGATGCCTCATCTTCTAAGGTATTGGGTCTCGGCAAGGTTGTCATTTCTCATGATCTCATGATCGAGAAAGTCATGCTTGTTGAGTCCCTTGCATACAACTTACTTTCCGTTCGTCAACTTGCACTTATGGGCTGTGCCACTTTCTTTCATATTGATACCATGGCCCTCTTGTGGAGCAAGACTCTTAAAGTAGCCTTTGTTGGGCATGTTGAGAATGGTCTATATGTGATTAACTTTTCGGAGCGACCCACTAAGACCGCGACATGCCTAATGGCTAAAGTTGACGTGGGATGGCTTTGGCATCGTCGTTTAGCCCACGTTAATATGAGATCTTTGCAAAGTCTTCTCAAGGGGGACCATGTCCGTGGACTAACAAATGTTAGTTTTGCCAAAGATCGTGCTTGCAGTGCTTGTATCGAAGGAAAGCTACATGAGAAGGCTCACCCTCCCACGACCATCATCTACTCGAAGAGGCCCTTGGAGCTCCTTCACATGGATCTCTTTGGGCCTCCATCCTTTGATAGTCTTGGGGGTAGAAAGTATTGCTTCGTGATTGTGGATGATTATTCAATATACACTTGGGTATATTTCTTCAAGAGGAAGAGTGAGAGCCAACAAACCATCATCGACTTTGCAAATGAAGCTCAACGTCAACACAATGCAAAGATCTTGACGATAAGAAGTGACAACGGCACTGAGTTCAAGAACTACACCTTGGATGAGTTTCTTAGTGATGAGGGGATCAAGCATCAATATTCCGCACCTTACACCCCTCAACAAAATGGTGTAGCAGAGAGGAAGAACCGGACGTTGATGGATGTGGCAAGGACCATGATGGCGGAGTTCAAGTTTCCATACAACTTTTGGGCCGAAGCCATCAACACCACTTGTCATGCATCCAATCGGCTCTATCTCCGCAAAGGCTTGAACAAGACTCCATATGAGATGATCACCGGTAACAAGCCCAACCTCAAGTACTTCCGGGTGTTCGGGTGTAAGTGTTTCATTCTCAAGAAAGGTGTTCGTTTGTCTAAATTTGAGGCTAGAGCTCATGAGGGCATATTTGTTGGTTATGCTACAAACTGTCATGCTTACCGTGTCTTCAACAAGTCCACCGGACTCATTGAGGAGACGTGTAACGTGGAGTTTGATGAGAATAATGGCTCCCAAGTGGAGCAAAGTGGTACTTGTGATGTAAGTGATGAAATTCCTCCCCAAGCCATAAGAAGAATGGGTGTTGGTCATATCCTACCCATTGAGGAACCCCTTGTGGCCGAAGGAGAAGGACAATGTTCCACTCAAGTGGAACCATCACCAACCCAAGACCCACACGCTTCCGAAGAACAAAGTGAAGGCCCTCAACCAAATGAACAAGATCAAGGTCAAGATCAACCTCAAGATGGTGGTGAACCACCAAGTGATGACCAAGGTCAAGTTCTCACCACCGAGCAAGTTCAAGATCAAGAGCAAGCTCAAGATCAAGAACAAGCTCAAGACGACGCTCAAGATGATCAAGTAACCGCTCCTCAACTCTCTCCTGAGGAGGAATTGGAGCGTTGTGCCGCCAAGATTGCATCCAAGCTCACTACCAAAGATCATCTCATGACGAATGTGCTTGGAAGCTTAAGAAAGGGGGTAAGCACTCGTAGACAATTAGCAAACTATTGTGAACATCACGCGTGTGTCTCTTGTGTTGAACCCCAAATGGTCTATGAGGCGCTCGAGGATCTGGATTGGCTTAATGCCATGCATGAAGAACTCAACAACTTCGAGCACAACAAGGTGTGGAGATTGGTGCCAAGGCCAAAGGAGAACCATAATGTTATTGGGACCAAGTGGATTTTTAAGAACAAGCAAGATGCTCATGGGATTATCGTTCGCAACAAGGCTCGTTTGGTAGCACAAGGCTACTCTCAAGTCGAGGGTATCGACTATGGTGAAACCTTTGCTCCCATTGCTCACCTCGAATCTATTCGTTTGTTGATTGCTTATGCTTCTCACCATAACTTCAAGTTGCAACAAATGGATGTGAAGAGTGCTTTTCTTAATGGTCCTATTAATGGGTTGGTGTATGTCAAACAACCCCCGGGGTTTGAGGATCTTGAGTTCCCCAATCATGTGTACCAACTCGATAAGGCACTCTATGGCCTTAAACAAGCCCCACGTGCGTGGTATGAGCACCTTACCAAGTTGTTGCAAGATCATGGGTTTGAGATTGGGAAAATCGACCCCACTCTTTTTACTAAGAAGGTCAAAGGGGAGTTGTTTGTATGCCAACTATATGTTGATGATATTATCTTTGGTTCTCCTTACAAAGCTTTCAATGAGGAATTTGCCGCTCTCATGACCTCGAAGTTCAAAATGTCCATGATGGGAGAGTTGAAGTTCTTTCTCGGGTTCAAAATCAAACAAAGAAGAGAAGGAACCTTCATCAACCAAGCCAAATACACTCAAGACATGCTCAAGAGATTCAAGCTAAGTGAGGTCAAGCCGGCTTCCACTCCAATGCCCGTCAAATGCCAACTTGACATAGATCCCAATGGTAAAGTGGTGGATAAAAAGGTATATCGTTCCATGATTGGCTCCTTGCTTTACCTTTGTGCATCTAGACCGGATATCATGTTGAGTGTGGGAATTTGTGCACGGTTTCAAGCCGCACCTAAGGAAAGCCACTATGTGGCGGTCAAGCGAATCTTTCGATATTTGGCTTATACCCCAAACTTTAGCTTATGGTACCTAATAGGAGCTAACTTCAACCTTGTGGGCTTTTCGGACTCGGATTGGGCGGGAGACAAAGTGGATAGGAATTCAACTTCCGAAGGGTACCAATTTCTTGGTTGCTCTTTGGTGAGTTGGTCTTCTAAGAAGCAAAGTTGTGTGTCTCTCTCGTCCACAGAAGCAGAGTATGTGGCCACCAGTAGTTGTTGTGCTCAACTTCTATGGATGAGGCAAACTTTAAAGTATTATGGTGTCATTTGTGACAAAGTGCCTCTTTGGTGTGACAGTGAAAGCGCCATCAAGATTTCTCTCAACCCGGTGCAACACTTCAAGACGAAGCATATTGAGATTCGGTATCACTTCATCCGGGATCACATTAGACGAAGGAAGATCGAGCTCAACTATGTCAACACTCATGATAACCTTGCAGATATTTTCATGAAGCCCTTGGATGAAGCAAGATTTCGTGAGTTAAGGCATGATCTAAATATCATTGATTTGAGCAATGTGTCTTGAACCCTTGCACACCCCACCATACTCATCTTGATATCTTGTTTAGGTGTAGGCATGGACATAGGGGGAGTGTTGTTCTCTCAATGAACTCTCCCTCCCCCCATTATGCATAAATTGATCAACTCTTTCACATTAGCCATTTTTTATGGTACTTGTGCTTCAAAGATGAGTTCTGGTCATGGGCCCAAGGATAATTCTTCGTGGTGCCATACCAATTGACTCAAACATAGGTGGCTCCGGCCACCGCCATCTCTCTTTGAGAGGCTTTGGTTTGCGTTTGGTCCTCATTGTCTTTTGCCTTCCTTTGAGCCGTGTTTGTGTTTGAGTTGCCTCATGAGTGCTCGTGTGCGTGTCCGGTTGCTTGAAGTTTGCATTGCAAAGGCCGTGTTTTGTCCGTTTTTGTCGAAACTTGCACTTTCTTGGGTATACGGTACTACCGTGGCTAGCCACAATACTACCGCAGGAGGTGAGTGGCTTCTGTGCTCGCGCAGCTGCAACCCCGGCATGGTACTACCGCTTCCAGCATGGCAGTAATTTTTTTACCACCGCTGGAAGAGCGGTACTACCGCCCTGTGTGCGGTACTTCCGCCCGGGCGGTACTACCGCGCTGTCGAGAGCGCGTGGGGGTTAAGAGCGGGCAGGGGGAGTTCCAACTCCCCCATACCCATTCATCTCTTCCCCTCACTTCGTCTCTCTCTCTCTCTCTCTCTCTCTCTCTCTCTTTCTCTCTCTCTCCTGCCCAAGAACGGCGCCGGAGGATGATACGTCTCCAACGTATATATATTTTATGAAGTATTCATGCTGTTTTATTATCATTCTTGGATGTTTTACAATCATTTTATAGCAACTTTA
The DNA here is from genome assembly GCA_036873465.1 of Thinopyrum obtusiflorum. NCBI lineage: Eukaryota > Viridiplantae > Streptophyta > Magnoliopsida > Poales > Poaceae > Thinopyrum > Thinopyrum obtusiflorum. The sequence continues at coordinate 51,708 of JAAAWM010011115.1, forward strand.
TATAATTTCTTGGGACTAACCTATTGACCTAGTGCCCAGTGCCAGTTGCTGTTTTTTGCTCTTTTTTTTACATCGCAGGAAATCAATATCAAACGGAGTCCAAACACCGCGAAACTTTTTGTGGATTTTTTATGGACCAGAAGACCACCAATGGGCCAGAGCAGCACCTGGGTGGTGCCCCGAGGGGGGCACAACCCACCAGGGCACGCCTGGGGGCCCAGGCGCGCCCAGGTGGGTTGTGCCCACCTCGGTTGCCTCCCGCAACCCCTCTTTACCCTATAAATTACCAAATATTCCAAAAACCCTCGGGGTTAACCTAGATCAGAAGTTCCGCCGCCGCAAGGCTCTGTAGCCATGAGAAACCAATCTAGACCCCATTCCGGCACCCTGCCGGAGGGGGAAATCATCACCGGTGGCCATCTTCATCATCTCGGCGGCCACCACGATGAGGAGGGAGTAGTCCACCCTCGGGGCTGACAGTTTGTACCAGTAGCTATGTGTTTAATCTCACTCTCTCTCTCTCTCTCTCTCTCTCTCGTGTTCTTGAGATGTCACGATCTTGATGTATCGCGGGCTTTGTTAATATAGTTGGATCATATGGTGATTTCCCCTCTCTATCTTGTTGTGATGAATTGAGTTATTCCCTTTGAGATTTCGTTGTTATCGGATCGAATACTTTTATGGATTTGAGAACACTTGATATATGTCTTGCAATTGAATACTCGTGGTGACAATGGGGTATCGTATTGATTCACGTGATATATGTTTTGGCACTCAACTCGCGGATTCCTGAGGTGACATTGGGGTAATCTATGCATAGGGGTTGATGCACGTTCTTGTCTTTGTTTCTCTGGTAGAAATCTTGGGGCACTCTTTGAAGTTCTTTGTGTTGGATTGAGTATTATGAATATGAATTTGCTTTGGTTTTATTTTAGTACGAACTCTAGGATAGATCGAACGGAAAGAATAGCTTTGTGTTATTTTAGTACGAACTCTTGAATAGATCAAATGGAAAGAATAGCTTTGAGGTGGTTTCGTACCCTACAAACAATTTATTCTTATGTTCTCCGCTAGATAGGAACTTTGGAGTGATTCTTCATCGCACTTTGAGGGGTGGTTATATGATCCAATTATATTAGCACTGTTGAGAGATTGCACTAGCGAAAGTACGGACCCTAGGACTCATTTTCAAGCATTGCAATACCCTTTTTGTGCCCATTTACTATTTGTTACCTTGCTGTTTTTATTTATTCAGATTATAAAAATATATTTCTACCATCCATATTACACTTTTCTCATCATCTCTTCGCCGAACTAGTGCACCTATACAATTTGCCATTGTATTGGGTGTGTTGGGGACACAAGAGATTTCTTGTATTTGGTTGCAGGGTCGTTTGAGAGAGACTATCTTCATCCTACGCCTCCCATGGATTGATAAACCTTAGGTCATCCACTTGAGGGAAAATTGCTACTGTCCTACAAAACTCTACGCTTGGAGGCCCGACACGTGTCTACAAGAATAAAGTTGCGTAGTAGACATCAAGCTCTTTTCTGGCGCCGTTGCCGGGGAGGTGAGTGCTTGAAGGTATATCTTTAGATCTTGCAATCGAATCTTTTAGTTTCTTGTTTTATCACTAGTTTAGTTTATAAAAGAAAACTACATAAAAAAATGGAGTTGAGGTTGCATCATATTATTGATCATCTTTATAATGTCTTTCTTGAAAATGATGGATTGGAAAATTGTGCTCAATTGTTAGAAGAAGAAGTCAATAAAATGTTTGGCACAAAATATTTGAGTGATGAGCATGATTGCAATGTTGCTAGTATGAATTCTTTAAATATCCATGATGCTAGTGATATGCAAAGCCATAAGCTTGGGGATGCTATGTTTGATGAATATGATATTTTTAGTCCTCCAAGTTTTGATGAGAAAATTTATTATGATGATTGCATGCCTCCTATTTATGATGATTATATTGATGAAAGTGGATTTGGAGAGGTCATGACTTTATTTAATGATGAATCCACTATTTTGGAGGAGGTTGCAATTGATTATGACAACAAAGTTCCTATATATGATGATTATGGTGATGACATGTATGCCATATTGAATAATGATAACCATGAAACTTGTCATCATAATTTTAATTTCCAATCACATGACAGTTATTTTGTTGAGTTTGCTCCCACCACTATTGATGAGAATAAATTTGCTTATGTGGAGAGTAATAAAATTTCTATGCTTGTGGATCATGAAAAGAATGCCTTATGTGATGGTTATATTGTTGAATTTCTTTATGATGCTACTGAAAATTATTATGAGGGAGGAACTTATGCTTGTAGGAATTGCAATAATATCAAGTTTCCTCTCTATGTGTTGAGAATCTTGAAGTTATGCATGTTTTGCCTTCCTATGCTAGTTGATTCTTGTTTCCATAAGTTGTTTGCTCACAAAATCCCTATGCATAGGAAGTGGGTTAGACTTAAATGTGCTTGCCATGTGATTCATGATGCTCTTGTTATGTTTCAATTCTTATCTTTTATGCGAGCATCATTGGAATCATCATGCCTAGCTAAAAGGCATTAAAGAAAAGCGCTTGTTGGGAGACAACCCAACACTTTTACCTACTGTTTTTGCATGTTCACATGATTATGCTACTGTAGTAATCATGTTTTATAGCTTTTGTTTCAATAAAGTACCAAGTAAAGCCTTTGGGATAGTGTGGATGATAGTTGACTTGATTCTGTCCAAAAACAGAAACTTTTACGCTCAGTCCAGGATTTTTTTTTCATGAATACGCAAAGATTGCGTATCATTCCATTGATAGGTAGAAAAGAGAGTTAAGTTACAAGTGGGATGCTCTTGTGGCCGTACACAACTGGCTGGCGATGAGAAGAGAGCAATCGAGCAGGGGGGGAGGATGCTTAGCCTCAGGCTATAAGCTTAAGTTACATGAAGGATATTATCCAGTCCCTTGGCACCGGCTTTTGCCCAGCGCGCGGACTCTGACTTGACGGTCTCCGTGATGAGGGCATGGGACGGTGTCTCGCCGTCAAAGATGACAGCATTCCGGTGCTTCCAGATGATCCAGGCCGCCAGGGTGATCAGGGAGTTCGTGCCTTTGCGCATGGCGACCGGGACAGTAGCCGCAACGCTGTCCCACCAGTCGAAGAAGCCAACAGCACCATCCGGTGGTGCGGTAGGGAGTCTGGACCAGGCCAGGACCTCGTGCCAGGAGATACGCACGAGAACGCAGCCAACCAGTAGGTGGTCGATGGTCTCGTCCGCCTGGCCGCACAACTTGCAAACGGGGTCGGCAAAAGGCCATGGCGCACACGCCGGTCGGCCGTCCAGCAGCGGTTGAGAGCAGCGAGCCAGAGGAAGATCTTGGCATTGGAAGGAGCCCAAGTCTTCCAGATGAGGCGCCAGAAAGGCGTGGTGGTGGAGCCATAGAAGAGGGCTCGGTAGCAGGAGCTAGCTGTGTAGATACCATTGGATGTCCATCTCCAGGATAGCTTGTCGGGCTCAGCTGAAAGGGAGATGCCTTGGAGCTTCTGCCATAGCTCGAAGTATTCCACAATGGCGGCTGGGGTGAGCGTGCCATGGATGTCAGATATCCAGGTGTTGTCAGTCAAGGCGTCGCAGACCAGCCTGCTTTTCCGCCGTCTCCGCGGGATGAGGGAGAGCAGCGTAGGGGCGAATTCGGCGATGGATTGGCCATGCAGCCAATGATTGGTCCAGAAACGACAGGAGTTTCTGTCTCCAAGGCTCCAAAGAGTGGAAGCACGAAAGATCTCGGATGTCTCGCGGTCACTAGGAAGGTGCAGGTGCTTCCATGGCCGGTCAAGGTCGGTAGCTTGGAGCCAGAGCCAGCGAGCCCGCAGTGCCACGCCGGTGCGCTGGATGTCCCGAATGCCAAGCCCCCCAAGCTCCAAGGGCCGGCAGACGCGGGGCTAGGAAACAGGGCAGCAGTCGCCATTGGTATCTTTACTACCAAACCAGAGAAAATCACGGATGAGCTTGGTGATCCGCTTGAGGATGGGAGGGGCGATCGCCATCGCGAGGAGGATGTGCACTGGCATGGCCGATAGGACATGCCGGACCAGGGCAAGCCTTTCGCCGCGGGAGAGCAGGAAGGCTTTCCAAGTTGCCAACTTCTTGATGATCTTGTCAACAAGCAGGAGGAGGGCAGAGACCGTAGTCTTGCGGATGGATAGTGGCAGTCCGAGGTACCGGATGGGGAAGCTCACCAAGGGGCAGGAGAGGGAGGTCGCGACGGTGGCCAGCTCGTCGTTGGAGCAGCGGATCAGGGAGGCCGAGCATTTCTGGAAGTTTGTGCGGAGGCCGGAGGCATCGCCGACTCGAGGAGGCCATGGATGGCTCCCAGTTCTTGAGCATCGGCATGGTAGAACATGATGACATCATCGGCAAAGAGGGAGACACTAGCCGGGGCATGGCGCGCAGTCAGCCTCTTGATGATTCTAGCGTGAACAGCGTGATGTAGAAGGGTGTTGAGCTAGTCGATGACAAGGACGAAGAGCATGGGTGAAATGGGGTCTCCTTGACATAGGCCTTGGGCATGAACCACCGGCGGCCTCGGGTTTCCGTTGATGAGAATCCTAGTCGAGGCGGTCGAGAGCAAGATGGAGACCCACTCGCACCAGCGTCTCCCGAAGCCCAGATGCTGCAACACTTGGAGGAGGAAGGGCCAAGAAACAGTGTCGAAAGCCTTGGCAATGTCCAGCTTCAAGAGGAGGCGTGGAAGCTTGAGGTTATGGAGCAGTCGAGCAGTCTGCTGGACTAGGAGGAAGTTGTCGTGGGCGCTCCGCCCGGCGATGAAGGCGCTCTGGTTGGAGGTCACCAGTTCCCCAAGACGAGGCGCGAGTCGGAGCGAGAGCACCTTGGCAAAAAGTTTAGCCAGGAGGTGGATGAGGCTGATTGGCCGGTAGTCTGATAGCGTGGCCGCGTCTGGCATCTTGGGGATGAGGGTTAGGAGCGCCTCATTCTGCTTGCCAAAGCACATGCCATTCATGGAGTGGAACTTGTCAAAAGCCGCGATGATATCCTCTTTGATGATAGGCCAACAGGCGCGCAGAAACTCGGACATGAACCCGTCGGGGCCTGGGGCCTTGCCAGGGGGCATCATAGAGATGGCATGCCAAATTTCCTCCTCGGAGAACGGCAGCTCAAGCTCATGAAGGTCGAAATGCCTGTTGTCCAGCTCATGGAGTCGGATGGTGAAGGGGCGCTCGTGACTGAGCCTAGAAGAGAGGAGAAGTGCTCGAAGGCAGCCTTGGATAAACCGACCTCATCGGTGACAAGGATGCCACTGTGGTTAAGGCTGAGGATCCGGCTCTTCTGGCTCCGATGAGCAGCATGGATCTTGAAGAAAGCGGTATTGGTATCACCTTCTTGGAGCCAGGAGAAGCGGACACGCTCCCGCGCGATCGTGCGCTCGAGGGATGCCAACCCAAGATACTTGCGCTTCAGCTCACGCCTCAGCCATGCCTCGAAAGCGGAGAGGGGACGGTTGTCTTGCGCAATATCCAGACGAAGGATGAGCTCGCGGGCGACTTGAAGTTGAGTGGAGATATTGCCCGTGGTACGAGAGCCCCATCGCTGCAGGGCGCGCGCTGTAGCAATGAGGCGAGAGTAAATGCGCCGGTAGGGGTCCGGGTCAGGGACCACCAAGTTCCAGGCGTCGAGCACCGTCTGCTGGAAACCATCAAGTTTGATCCAGAACCGCTGGAAGCAGAAGCGGGGCTTGCCACATTCATGGGGCGAGCAGTCGATCACAAGGGGGCAGTGGTCGGAAGCCGCGGAAGATAGGCAGTGCAGGATATGATGCGGGTAGAGGGAAGCCCAGTCGGGGGTGCAGAGCACGCGGTCGATGCGCACAAGGGTAGGGGAGTCTTGCTCGTTAGACCAGGTGTAGCGCCGTCCGTGTATGTAGATGTCACGTAGGGCGTGGTCAGCAATGAAGCACCTGAAACGGTTCATGGAACGGTGGCAAACGCGATTGTTGTTCTTGTCAACCGAGGCGGTTATCATATTGAAGTCTCCGCCGACGAGCCATGGGCCGGCGATGGATTGGCGAAGGTCATGCAGTTCCGAGAGGAAGGCGAGCTTGTCATGATCACTTATGGGGCCATACACTCCCGTAATCCACCAGTGTTGACCGCCCGAGGTGGGGGAGACCATAGCCGAAACGTGATATAGCCCAATGGTGGGGTTGGCCAGGGAGACGACGTCGCCCCGCCAAGTGAGCAGGATGCCCCCGCAGGTTCCGTCGGCGGCCAACCAGAAGAAGTCGCGGAAAAGAGGCCCAAGAGTCTCAAGTACGAGGGACGGGGTGACCATGGAGAGCTTAGTCTCCTGGAGACAGACGATGTAGGGAGAAGCCGAGTTTATAATAGTGCGGACAGTTGTGTGCTTGGCCCTACTGTTTAGACTTTGCACATTCCAAAAAACACTTTTGTTGTACAGATCCATAGAAAGGATGGGTGAGGGAGTCCTGGACTAAGGGGTCCTCGGGCGTCCGGCCTATTAGCTATGGGTCGGACTGATGGGCTGTGAAGATACGAAGACCGAAGACAGCACCCGTGTCCGGATGGGACTCTCCTTGGCGTGGAAGGCAAGCTTGGCGACCAAATATGTAGATTCCTTTCTTTGTAACCGACCCTGTGTAACCCTAGATCCTCCCGGTGTCTATATAAACCGGAGGGCTTAGTCCGAAGAGGATATATTCATTACCATAGTCATACAGGCTAGGCTTTTAGGGCTTAGCCATTACGATCTCGTGGTAGATCAACTCTTGTAATACTCATATTCATCAAGATCAATCAAGCAGGAAGTAGGGTATTACCTCCATAGAGAGGGCCTGAACCTGGGTAAACATCGTGTCTCCTGTCTCCTGTTACCATCGACCTTAGACGCACATTTCGAGACCCCCTACCCGAGATCCGCCGGTTTTGACACCGACATTGGTGCTTTCATTGAGAGTTCCACTGTGCCGTCCCCAAAAGGTTTGATGGCCCCTTCAATCGTCAACGATAATGCTGTCCAAGGAGAAACCTTCCTCCCCGGACAGATCTTCATGTTCGGCGGCTTCGGACTGCGGGCCAACTCGCTTGGCCATCTGGAGCAGATCGATAGCTACGCCCCTGGACATCAGGTCAGATTCGGAAGCTTGAATTACATCGCGGACATCCGTGGAGACTTGATCTTCGACGGGTTTGAGACCGCGGCGGCCGCCCCTTGTCGCCCCAATGAACATGACTTAGATCTGTCATCGGACCGCATCCAGGAGATGGCTTCCGTAACTGCTCTGGCTTTAGATCTGGAGCAGACCCCCTCCGAGGACGGGAGGCTCAACCCCACCACGGAGGTCGCAGATTCTGCGATGTTGGAGCCGCGCATGGTCTTAACATCACCCGATATCTGTGTCACCGGAATTCCGGACTCGTCTCTGGCTATAAGTTCCGAACCATGTGAGTCCGCGGACATCGAACTTGATCGATTACCGATCTTCGAATTCAGCGCCGCAGACATCTTCCAGCATTCGCCCTTGGGCGATGTGCTAAATTCATTAAGAAATCTGTCCTTGGCGGGGGACTCACAGCCGAATTATGTCCGGTTTGAACTGGAGGCTGATGATGGGGGAGAATTTTGCTTCCCACCCGCCACCCACTTCATAGCCACTGTCGAAGACTTAACCGACATGCTTGACTATGACTCCGAAGACATCGACGGTATGGACAATGATGCCGGAGACGAGGAGGCCCAAAACCCGCCGTTCACTGGACGATGGATGGCCACTTCCTCATATGACGTATACATGGTAGATACGCGGAAAAATAATAGCGGCGATGACAAGGAAAACCCAGTGAAGGAGGACCCTCCTAAGACACAACCAAAGCGCCGGCGTCAGCGGCGCCGCTCTAAATCGCGCCGCAGTAGAGACAGCAACACCGGCACAGGAAACGACAACACTCTAGATGGTGCCGAAGACACAGAGGAACCCGATGAACAAACTGCCGAACGAGACAATCGGGAAGATGGGCAAGTCAGCCCTGACGAACAGGCCATAGAAGAAGACTCGGAGGATGGTAGTTACCATCCACTCTCCGAGGAGGAGGTGAGCCTCGGCAACGAAGACTTCATCGTGCCTGAGGAACCTCTCGAGCAGGAGCGCTTTAAGCTTCAGCTAATAGCCACTGCGAGGAGCCTGAAAAAGAAGCAGCAGCAGCTTCAAGCTGATCAAGACCTGCTCAATGACAGATGGACCGATGTCCTGGCAGCTGAGGAATACAGCCTTAAACGCCCAGTCAAAAGTTACCCGAAGCGCAAATTGCTACCTCAGTTCGATGACGAGGCGCCAGAGCCCCGCAGCAGCATCACGCAATGTGGTTGATCGGCCACCGCGTGGTCGGGATAAAACGACAACCCGAGCCAAAAACCAGACTGTCCCACCTCGCCGTAAAGGCAGGGATAAGATAGCTCGGGGCTATACATATGACCTTCGTCAAGACCTGGACAGTAGAGCAGGACATACAAGATCGATCTATGGATCGCGAGGATGTGCCTTGACACGCGAGGACGGCTATCTATTCGGACGTGACAAACCTAGTCATGCCCAGGCCGAAAACCGCAGACGGACTCCATCAGAGCTACGTCGCGATGCGGCCCGCTATAGAGGCAACGCACACCCTCTTTGCTTCACTGACGAAGTAATGGATCATGAATTCCCAGAAGGATTCAAACCCGTAAACATCGAATCATACGATGGAACAACCGATCCCGCGGTATGGATCGAGGATTTCATTCTCCACATCCACATGGCCCGCGGGGATGATCTTCACGCCATCAAATACCTCCCACTAAAACTCAAAGGGCCAGCTCGGCACTGGCTAAACAGTCTGCCTGAAAATTCCATTGGCAGCTGGGAGGACTTGGAAGAAGCTTTCCTTGACAACTTCCAAGGTACTTATGTCCGGCCACCAGACGCCGATGACTTAAGTCACATAATCCAGCAACTTGGAGAGTCAGCCAGGAAATTCTGGACTAGGTTCCTAACTAAAAAGAACCAGATCGTCGACTGTCCGGATGCCGAAGCCCTAGCAGCCTTTAAACATAGCATCCATGATGAATGGCTCGCCCGCCACCTCGGCCAGGAAAAGCCAAAATCCATGGCAGCCCTTACGACACTCATGACCCGCTTCTGTGTGGGAGAGGATAGTTGGCTGGCCCGTAGCAAAAATACAGCAAGTGACACGGGCACCTCCGAGGCCAAAAACAGCAACGGCAAGCTCCGACGCAGCAGACACAAACGCCGAAGTAGTGGTGACAACACCGATGACACGACAGTCAATGCCGAATTCAGTGGTTCCAAGTCTGGTCAGCGGAAGAAGCCATATAAAAGAAACAATCAGGGACCATCCAGCTTGGATCGCATACTCGATCGTCCGTGCCAAATCCATGGCACCTCTGATAAACCAGCCAATCATACCAACAGAGATTGTTGGGTTTTTAAACAGGCCGGCAAGTTAAATGCCGAGAACAAAGAAAATGGATCGCAAAGCGAGGACGATGACGAGGAGCCCCGGCAACCGAATAGAAGGGGACAAAAGAAGTTTCCCCCCAGGTCCAATCGGTGAACATGATATATGCTACACACATCCCCAAGAGGGAGCGCAAGCGCGCGCTCAGGGACGTCTATGCGATAGAGCCAGTCGCCCCAAAATTTAATGCATGGTCATCGTGCCCGATCACTTTTGATCGATGGGACCATCCGACTAGTATCCGTCATGGTGGTTCAGCCGCATTGGTCCTTGACCCAATAATTGACGGATTCCACCTAACGCGAGTCCTTATGGACGGCGGCAGCAGCCTGAACCTGCTCTATCAGGATACAGTGCGCAAAATGGGCATTAACCCATCACGGATCAAGCCCACAAAGACCACCTTTAAAGGAGTCATACCAGGTGTAGAGGCTCGCTGTACGGGCTCAATTACACTAGAGGTTGTCTTCGGATCCCCAGACAACTTCAGAAGCGAGGAGTTAATCTTCGACATCGTCCCTTTTCGCAGCGGCTATCACGCACTACTCGGACGAACCGCATTTGCTCGATTCAATGCGGTGCCTCATTATGCCTACCTCAAGCTCAAGATGCCCGGGCCACGCGGCATCATAATAGTTAATGGAAAACGGAACTCTCCCTCCGTACAGAAGAGCACACCGCTGCCTTAGCAGCAGAAGTACAGAGCGGCCTTCTTAAGCAGAACCTTAATTCAGCGGCCAAGCTCCCGGACACTGTCAAGAGAGTCCGGACCATCCTGCAGCATGATAGCTCGGCTCGTCAGGAGCTTGATTAGCAATTCGGCCTCCATCCCAGTCCCGATCAGGTGGCGGCACTAGTACCGCGTGTACATAACTACGCACTCAAAATACCATGGGCATAGACGGAGGCATAACTAGCCGGTGACCCACAATACGACTCGACCGCTCGCGGAAACATATACTTTAATTGTTTCATTTTCAGGTTTCTTTTCCGCAGACCTTCCCTAATGGCTAGATCACCGGTCCTCTCGAAGGACAAATACGCCAAGATGGCAAGAAGCACAAGCGTATTGGAGAATTTCAAGGTGGTTTCGTTAACAATCACTCTACCTGTTTTCAGGACCCACATGCAGCTCTTCCTTGGTTTTTTCGGCATGTTAAACAGCCCGTTGCTTAACGCACTATTTGTATCAATGCGCTTTGACGTATTAATAAAATTGCAATGAAAACAGTTTGCG